>AWOL01S0006010.1:2250-17952 GCA_000715115.1 Nicotiana otophora
ATGCACTTTTATGGAAACTAAGTAGTATGCTCTCTAGAAAAACAAAGAGATATAGCAGAACCTTTAATTGAAAAAAATCATTGACAATATTTTTAACATTAATAAAAAAGTCAATACTGGAATGACTCTACCATCTTGTTGCCTCCCACATCAGTTATAAAATAGGAGTAGTTATGTATTTTTTAAGTCACAAGAAACTAAACCCTTTTTTATTTATTTAATGAAGTGTACTAAGAATATCGTGTGCAAATAATAAAAAATTGGGTTGCAGAGATACAAACTCACTCAATGTTTTTTCAATATACGAGAATTAAAAGTTTTGATCGGCCAATGCTAACTCAAAATATTTTTCCATTTGGATCGTATATTTATTTATCAATAACGTATGCTAGTTGTGCTATTAAGATTACCCGAGAGAAACTTACCTCACATTACCTTTTCAAAAGTCAGAATGACGTATGATGGTCAAGCATATATTTTATAGGAAAACGTTCAGTTAAGAGAAACTTTATATAAGGTTCTTGCTTTTTTTTTTTAAACTAAGGAACCAAAGTTCCTCAAATGACTTTGCAAAAGCTATAGTAGCCCCCCAATTTCTTGTACTTCTTTTGGTCTTTGGTTTAGTACATAACTCTTGGCTGCATCATTATATACTTCTGATTCTTATAATAAGATCTATATAACCAGAATACGAGATGAAAGAGATCAGACCAAACTTACAACAAATATTAGAAACTCATTCATTGAAATGGATATTGATAATGCAACAAAATAAAATAAGTAAAACATGGAGTAGTAATTAGTTTACATTTAAGCATTTTTCTTTATAAAGTATAACACTTAAGAATATGGATGGATTTGTAAGAAGAAAATACTTAGCATTGGAAACATTCATAACAAATAAAGAACCTATGAGAAAAATGAATAAGAAAATGAATTAATTAAAAAGGATTAGAAAACGTATCTTAGCATTAGCATTATATGCCTTATCACAGTGTACTGGTCTACTCAACCTTATTGTTACTTCAGTTATATTTGATACCATTCTTTGAAATTGCTAAATGAGAAATATCTTCAAGATGAATATTAGGCACGACATGAACATGCCTTTTATGATGTAGGACAATTTTGTAGATGTAAGTAACTCAATTGATTAGGGCATCGTGCTGATAACATGTTATAAAATAAAAACAACTTAGTAAAACATGAACAAGACATGTTGTTATGAAATAAAAGCAATTTAGTAAAACATGAACAAGAAATGGAGATAGAGAGAAGGAAGAAATTTTCTTCTTCAAATGTGTGTATTTTCCTACTTATTACAAGGCCTTTATATAGGCATGAAAAGTGAAGAAAAATATGTCATTGAATATATCATTAAGCATAGAAATATGTCATTGAATATGTCATTAAGCATTTGAGAAGATCATGCAGGAAGAGTAGACATCCACCATAATTTGATTTTTCTTATAACAGATATTATTTTATATAGGATCTAACATGTGAGTTTTTATGAGGAAAAACACCTAAAAAGACCAAAATAACCTTTTTTCTTTTTTTTTTCTATTTAAAAATGATAAAATTATAAACTTTTATAGTAACTCCATATCCATATCTCTTTCTTTTTATACAAAACCAAACACGGGCCTAAAAAGCATATGCACTAAATAATCAAGTGATCATTAACTCCTATATTACAATCCCTGCATAACTTTTTCCATGAATTAAAAGGCCCTTGATTGCTCTTCTTACTTATACTCTTTCTTCTCTTTTTTTGGAGTAAATTTCACTTATTGACTAACCTTTTTGATTAGAAAATTAATACCCCATTCACCTTTTGAATGGAATAGAGATTAGAGAACCGCATTGACCATAGTCATTGACAGAATCTTCTAAAGGTCAAAAAACGATCCTTACTAATTAGTATGAATGTACCTATTTTGAAGATAGGTCTAACTATTTTGAAATTTTTCATCGCCATTATTTTGAAAATAAAAGCAACAATTTTGAATGTTAATAGGACTATAGGAGTTAGTTTGTAAGTGACATGACATTTCAAAATTTTGAAAATCAACTGAACATATTAATTTAAAAAGATTTTTTTTATGTCATGCAAAAGATGTATGAGGTATTATTTCCTTACCTTATAATATTATGGCAGATAGATGAAATTTACTCTTCTATATAATAAAATATTATTGGGTATCTTTGGGTATTATTGAAGGTCATCTTTTGACATTTTGAAAGTACATGCAATTACCAACTCATTTATAGCCGTAGATTTAAGATCAAGGACGTGTTGTGCCTCCCTCAAAATGTGAATGAAATACTACTTTTTCAAACTCAAAAGGTTAATGAAACCATTGCCTTAGGCCCCAAAATTATTGAGGCCTCAATTTTAAGTACTATGTGACACATATTTTATGTAATTATTATTAATAAAATAGTTTAAAATTTTTAATTAAATTTATACGATTAAGTGATAAATAATAATAAATTTCTCTCTCATTTAACTAAATGATGTATTTAACTTCGTTATCAAATCTAATTTTTTCTTCTCTATGCACACTCATGTTTTTCTTATATTTGTAATGATTTTACTTACTAATTTTAACTGAGTTTCTCTGAATTGACTATTTCTTTTCACCTTATTTTATTGATTCATCCATTAGAAAGCAATCTATTTTGTTCATCTTTTTAAGAGAAATCCCCAAATGTAATGGGGCGAAATGTTCGAAAGTCGGCATATTATCGTCATGCCCCCTCTACCTTTTTCCACTTATAATTAATATCAGAGTTCCAACGAATGGTCACTCAAAGTAACCTACTCGAGCTTCGCCCTTTGTATTGTACCGCCTGGAAAGAGGTTCGCTAGCCTTTTTCTTTCCCTGCACCTAAAAGTTGCCTTAGTTCCCTTTTTTTTTTTAAAAGACCTAAGCTTGAAGTCAAGGCTTCTATGCTACTCGATCTTTCTTGACGAAGAGAATGGCATACTTAGGTCTCAGGATGAGATTCTGAAAGAGTAACCGCAATATCAGAAGAAATTCTTCCTTGATTCCTTTGACCTGAGACTGCTACTTGTATTTCCTTTACTACTCTTTCTCTCTCCTCAGTTGCTTCTTGAGCCAACAAAGTTTTTGCTTGTCTTTCCTTGCTACTTTCAATCAATCAGAAAAGGAGGATTGAGCAGTGGCTTGGGAAATAAGACAACACTTGATGGGAATTGAGGAGTAGTAAGGAATGATAAAGAGTGAAATTCAGTCACCCTCTCCGCTTTCTTTTCTTGAGAAGAATGCTCTGGTCTGGCATAAATGCCACTAGGTCATCTATGATTTGCATCTGCAAGAATGAAGGACAGAAGATTGGAAAACTAAAAAGAAAGCCAGGGCGTCCGGTGGATGAAGTCTACCTTTGTAATGTCAGGCTGAAAAAGGGGGGATAGCACTAGAGAGTCGGGAACTTTCACTGCAACTGAAGAGGCTCACACCTTACATCAAACTAACCTATCAACAGAAAGAACCGAGGTTGATTTCTTTGCAATAGGGAATGCAGTTGAAATAGAGATTCGCTTGAAAAGAGAGCAGTACTACAAGAAAGCTGTAAGACAGAAATAAGTCGATTGCTGCCATTCCGGAAATCAGGGTTTAGAAGTCTTTCGTCCGGGAGATATAGCTCCTCAGCGCATACATACAGAGATCCTGTGATTTGATCTGTACTAGAGACGGGAAGAACCAGAGGAAGACTCCATAGCTGATAGAACCAAGGACAAGGTCTGGACTGACGAGAAAGTGAAAAGTGATCTGCACTATAGCTTCTCCCATTCCATTCCTTATTGTTGCTTTTAGTGCTTAGATAAGTTTGTTTGTTTTGTAGCACGGGGGGATAGAAAGTGCTTTTTCCCGCAGTAGGGTAGGGAGAGATTCTTTCTCTTTACTAGAGCCAAGACTGTACGAGGAGAGAAAGACTTAAGTCGACTCAAGTGGAAATAATCAGACTGCTTCCATACCTTATCTCAGGTTACCCCTTAGTGCGGGTATGGGGCACTTCGTCAGCAGTGGTTCGTTTAGCAAGCAGTCTTATTGCTTGAAAGCACACACAGCACACAGTAGGAGAGTTCGAGTGTGAAAGCAGTGTACTCATGCCCCTGAGATAAGGTATGCTTTTAGTGCCTTATCTAACTATAAGAGCAGGAGCAGCAAGCACTTACTTTCTTTAAGACGCTAACTTCCACAGCAGCTAAGAATTATCTCAGGTTTTCCGTTAGTGCGCTCCGGAAAGAAGGAGCAAAGGCGAAAAAGCTCAAGTGATTTTCCCTTGACTACTGTCAGGCCAGGGAAGATAACTGCATAACCTAGGGAATACAACTCCATAAGAGCGAGAAAGTACGGGGATAGAAAGAATCACACGATTCCCTATCGTGATAGAAGCAACAATAGGATAGGAGTGCACAGGTTCGCAACTGGACTCTTCTCTGACTAGAAGAGCTGCGCCTAAGACTCTGAAGCGAAGGGAGGTGGTCCCGAGCGTTGCCTATATGGCTATATAGNTTCTTGAGAAGAATGCTCTGGTATGGCATAAATGCCATTAGGTCATCTATGATTTGCATCTGCAAGAATGAAGGAAGAAGATTGGAAAACTGAAAAGAAAGCCATCAAACTAACCTATCAACAGAAAGAACCGAGGTTGATTTCTTGCAATAGGGAATGTAGTTGAAATAGAGATTCGCTTGAAAAGAGAGCAGTACTACAAGAAAGCTGTAAGACAGAAATAAGTCGATTGCTGCCATTCCGGAAATCAGGGTTTAGAAGTCTTTCGTCCGGGAGATATAGCTCCTCAGCGCATACATACAGAGATCCTGTGATTTGATCTGTACTAGAGACGGGAAGAACCAGAGGAAGACTCCATAGCTGATAGAACCAAGGACAAGGTCTGGACTGACGAGAAAGTGAAAAGTGATCTGCACTATAGCTTCTCCCATTCCATTCCTTATTGTTGCTTTTAGTGNCTTTCGTCCGAGAGATATAGCTCCTCAGCGCATACATACAGAGATTCTGTGATTTGATCTGTACTAGAGACGGGAAGAACTAGAGGAAGACTCCATAGCTGGTTTATTGTACACTTACAACTAGGCCAAAGTCCCGGAAATTTGTTTTGTATCTCATTATCATATGAATTTTACAAAAGAAATTTAAGGTTCTTTAAACATGTTTTGACTCAAGGCTACAAAATTCGTTGAGCCTCCGGCTAAATAGTTGCTTTCTTTTTTCAATTTCAACCAAATAAGGGGTCTTATTTATTGAGCCACATAAAGTAGGACTGTTCGGTAAATAGGAAAAATAAAAAAGAATCAAAGAAGAGATAAGAGGAAGATATCTCATATCTCCCAGCATCCATGCTGGCAGCTGCAAGATATATAGAGAAAGATCCCTCTTTTGAAATGGCAGCACTCGTAAGAAGCATGTGGAAATGCGAAGCGCCACGTGTGAAACAGAAGGGTCCCACATCCTTCCACGTGGCAAGCCATGGCAGGTCAGTGGAGATTGCGCAGAATGCCAACCCCTTATCAACAAACCTTAAGAAATCAGAAAATGACACCAACTTTTCTCTCTTTTCTTCTTCTACTGCTGTTGTTGTTTCTTGAACTAAAACAAAAATCTTTTAATTTCAGCTTTTGCCATGACAGCCATTACTACTGCTCTTTCTCTTCCTTTCTCTTTGTGCCGCTCTACTAAGTCTTATACTAGAAAGGTACCTTTGCTTTCTTTTTTCTTTTTATTCATTCATTTGGGTATATTTGCAAAACATTGAAAAGTTTGCTTCTTTGTCTTAATTAAGCCTGTTTCTAGAGACCCTTTTAAATTATGGTGAAAAAGGAAAACAAAAATCATTTCTTGATGTTGGTTATCTATATAGAGATTTCACAACAGATAGGATCATGATCTTTATTTGGTGAAGTCAGATTGGTTGATAGCTTGAAATATGTTTAGTTCCTAAAATGGAATAATTTTGACTAGTGAATTTGTTACATAGGTTGCTAGCTTAGTGAATACAGCTTACTTCACTCTAGTGGCTGTGATTCTTCACTATAGTTGAAATAATTTATTTGATTTCCAGGGACTATATGCAAGAATAAGCTCTGCGTCGTGTAATCAGTACTAATTTATTTGGTAGATGATGATATGCGTTGAGCTTAAATGATGAAGTGAGGATTCATATAGCCTACTCCAACTTGTTTGGAAATGGAACTGAGGTGTTGTTGTTGTGGAGAGTCATACATCACTTGCATTTTCACAATTGTTGACTGGTTTTGCATCTTGTTCATCCTCAGTATGTCAAAGGGAGCTTTGGAGTTTTTGCAGTATATGGGGAGGAGGGTGGGATGCCAGATAAGAAAAGTTCCTGGTTGACACTCTTTAATGTGGAAGATCCCAGGTCTAAAGTTCCACAAATTAAAGGCAAATTCTTGGATGCAAATCAAGCTTTACAAGTTGCTAGATATGATCTACAATACTGTGATTGGCGAGCTCGGCAAGATGTACTTACAATCATGCTGCTGCATGAAAGGGTTTGTCTTTGAATTAATGTGCATTTATTTCCTATCTTTAATTGAACTTGGTAAATACAACATTCACTGTCTTTTCTAAGTTTATCTACAAATTTGTAGCGCCCCTATCTCTTGTTTTCTTTGCTTGTCAACTAGAGTGTCCTTTCCACCCCCTCCTGTTGTACCCTCTGTAGACTTGTTTCAAATTTTCCTGCTCGTCATGCAGTAGCGGAGCATAAAAAGAAAGTAAGGAGATTCAACATATAGTATATATGCATAAAAATAAACTTTTGACCTAGCTAAACAGTGTGACCTTCGCATAAGGTGGCTCCGCCACTGTCATCATGGTATTCTACCATTTGTTCTGATTAGCGGAAATTATGTAAATAGGTTGTGGAAGTGTTGAACCCTCTAGCACGCGAATACAAATCTATTGGAACCATGAAAAAGGAACTTGCAGAGTTGCAAGGAGAACTTTCTCAGGCCCACAACCAGGTATAGAAAATTCTTATCCTATCAGAATGATATTTGGATACAAATTGCATTTTCTATTTTCTACTTCTCAACACCGGTGGATATTCAGGGCTATTTGCCTTTGATATGTCAAACTTATTGAAACAAGTCCTCTTAAATATAAATAGATAGTTTTATAATCTTGCTTATTTTCGTAAGTATAAAGTTCTGTATCTGACGTATCAATACAACAGGTACATATATCTGAGGCCCGGGTTTCTGCTGCTTTGGATAAGCTAGCTTACATGGAAGAGTTGGTTAGTGATAGGCTTCTGCAAGAGAGAAGCACGGCAGAATCAGATTGCTCGTCCTCCTCTGCCAGTACGTCAACAGCATTATTGGATACTGTTAAAAGCAAGCAACCCCGAAGAACCCTGAGTGTGTCAGGTCCTGTCCAAGATTACAGTTCCCGTTTGAAGAACTTTTGGTACCCTGTTGCTTTCTCCGCAGATCTTAAGGATGACACCATGGTAAGTCAATTATCTGAAATAATCTCACTCGCATAAAGAGAGGCAGCATTTGATTCAACATACAAAATCATGTAGATGCAAAATTATGATGCCAAAACCAATTAACATGCTCTTCTGTAAATTCAGATAGGGATGTGACTTTAGGGTTTTTATGGTCTTGTGTTAATTCTTCTGGCTCTTGTATTTGATGACCATAAACTGTTATGTTTCAGTTACCGATTGATTGCTTTGAGCAACCATGGGTGATCTTTCGTGGGAATGATGGAAAACCTGGATGTGTACAGAATACATGTGCACATAGAGCCTGCCCCCTTGATCTTGGCTCAGTGAAAGAGGGACGCATTCAGTGCCCTTATCACGGTGAGAATTAAGAAGAATCTTACTTTCAGTTCAGAGTTCCTATTTGGGATATGGACACAACATTGAAATAGCTGACACTGTTCTTTTCATGAATTTAGGATGGGAATATTCAACTGATGGAAAGTGTGAGAAAATGCCATCAACACGATTACTGAATGTAAAGATCAAAGCACTGCCCTGCTTTGAGCAAGAGGGAATGATATGGATTTGGCCAGGAAATGACCCCCCTGCAGCTACCCTTCCTTCTTTTCTACCGCCTTCTGGATTTCAAATCCATGCGGAGGTTTGAAATCACTGCCATTCGATTTTCAGTTGTTAATAGGAAGAATATCTTACAGCTCATTCTTGAATACTTTTGCCTTATAGCTGTTGTTGAAATTGACAGATAGTCATGGAACTTCCAGTGGAACATGGGCTATTATTAGACAATCTGTTGGATCTTGCACATGCTCCTTTCACCCATACATCAACCTTTGCTAAAGGATGGAGTGTCCCAAGGTAGTAGTTATTATATTATATGTTGCTAATTACCTAGAAGTCTAGTAATACATCAATAGCCGTTAAAACAGTAGATCGTTTTTCTATTTATTTTCATATAGTTATGTAGAAGACTTGATTTTACTATCAATTTAAAAACATAAGGAGTGTTTTGCATCGTGTGGTATATGAAGGTCTCTGTGCTTATGATTTACCTTATTTCAGCTTGGTGAAGTTTTTGACTCCTGCATCTGGTCTGCAAGGATATTGGGATCCTTATCCAATAGATATGGAATTTAGACCACCTTGTATGGTTTTATCAACCATTGGAATCTCAAAGCCAGGCAAATTGGAGGGGCAGAGTACCAAGCAGTGTTCTACACACCTTCATCAACTTCATGTTTGCTTACCTGCATCACGACACAAGACACGGTTATTATATAGGATGTCACTGGATTTTGCTCCCCTGCTGAAACACATCCCTTTCATGCAATATGTTTGGAGACATTTTGCTGAACAGGTTAGATTCTGTCCTAAAAGCTTTCAGAATGCCTGTTTAACATCTTATGGAAGTCATCAGTCAGTGACTGATTGTTCTATGAAAAACTGCATTCGGTTAGTCGTGGAAAAATGATAGTATGAAACAAAATCAAAGCTTGAATATCTAGGATTACCATCACACGGCTCTAGAAGCTCAAGATCTCGAGGGTTTAGACTTGCAAACTCTTTGATTCTTGGAAGTTAAATACAATTGCCTAAAATAGAACCACAAAATTGTGAACACGAACTTCCGAAATAGAATCTTGCCAGAAAAGATGTTTTCACATTCTCTTCTTAGTGAGGATAATGCTGCAAAGACTTTTCCTTTATAAAGAGAACTAAAGAGGAGCAAAATGAAAGATATGTTCTAACTTTATCTCTTTGTGGAATTTTATACAGGTTTTAAATGAAGACCTACGGCTTGTGTTGGGCCAACAGGATCGCATGCTCAATGGCGCCAATATTTGGAACCTGCCAGTGTCTTACGATAAGCTAGGTGTGAGGTATAGAATATGGAGAGATGCTGTAGACAGTGGAGCAAAGCAGCTACCATTCAGCAAATAAATTTAGAACTATTCCAAGTACAGGGTTTTTACTTCTCAAGATGATTCTTCGCTCTAGCTTAAATCGTCAGTTCATGGCGAACTTCAGTTGCTGAGGAACTCTTCCATAATTGTTCTTGTGAGGAGATACCAGAGCATCTGGTTCCTGGTGCATGGCTAAGAAGAGATGATTTCAGCCTAAAGTCCCCTTGTAGAGATATAGCTCTGTACACAAATTTTTGTAGGTTCGTGTACAGTTTTGAGCAACCTTTTTCACACCCCTCCCAATAATTCTTATCGTGACCCTTTCTGCGGTTTAGAAAATTTCTTAGGTTCTTTACCTTGTCATAGCATAAATTCTGATCTCCTTTCTCAATTAAGAGTTATTGTTTTTGCCAAAATGGAATCAGAGGTTTTATGACCTCTGCTAGATGTTTGAGCTAAGTTGTATCAGTATGACAGTATTGAAATATTATTCTTGTGATGTTCCAAAGAGTTGGAATTTCCCAAAACAACAAAAATATTCCCCCTTTTTGTTGTTTTTTCTTGTTCCAATCAAGAAAATGGCATGGTCATTACAAGAACATTATGACCAGAAAGCACTAACGGAACAAGACAAGTCATCTAGCAGTACCTGGACTTTCTTTGTATAAAAGATTCAACAACAATGGCTGTAGGAGCCAAAGTTACTAATTTTCAGATATTCTGTTCTATTTTAATTTTACTTTTCTGAAGAGGCTACTTCTTTGTTTTAATTTCAAGTACAAATGGATGAATTGTAGATATAGTTATAGCAAGTTAACGTGGTTGTACTATTCAAACAACTGGCAAAGCTTGATGAAACAGTTCATGTCATTTTAGAGTCGGGGCAAGAATATACAGAGCTCAAAGTTATAGATACTGCTGAGTGTTATGCAATGCGACTCCTAATCACCCTAGTAGAAGATCCAAAAAAATCTCTTCTAGAATACTTGGACAGGAGTTTCCTAATACAAAAACATTGTGAAAGCTGCTGATTATAGTGTTGATGACCATATCTCAAAATAAACTCTTTCATGAGGTTCTTCCCTTTGGACAATTTTAGATCGACTCTCTACTAAGGATTTTGTACTTTGATAGTTTCTACCAATCTTTTAAGTGTTAACACAACAATCACAAGAAAAATCCCCATAATAGATGCCAGCACAGAACACTAACCATCTCCGTTTTGACCAGATTGCATACTTAATAGTACCACAAATTTACACCGGATTATAATAGTGTAAGACACAACATGGCTTTCGTAGAAAGCTACAGCTTAGTAATAGCTAGAGTTATCTATATTATATACAGATATGGACAAAAACCTCATATCAGGTTACGCGGGCTTCCAAACTGTGAGCACTTCTTGAAACATCTCCAGCATCAGATCTCTATCTGCTTGTCTGAAGAAGTTGTTTATTTCATCCCTAACATCATAAATCTTGCCAAAATCAAACAAATACGTTAAGCAACCTTTCTTCAATTTATTTAACTGGTAAAGCCAAGCCTCTTGCAATCTTTCGAGGACATTTCCCGAGTTGATGTCTTCTAGGAGACTTTCCTCACAAGCATTCTTCAAATCTGCAATGTCATACTTGTTTGCCGCACCCAACAGTGCCAACCGGTGCTTCCAGAAATCCTCTTGTTTTATGGTCCCATACAGGTAACTGAGAAGGGCTGTGCATGATTCTGTTGACATGTCCTCTATGTCGATCATAGAGGACTCTTTCTCCCTGAGATCGTGGAGGAACATGCTGTGGAATACAGGAGAACTAGCAGACAGTATCGCCCTGTGAGCTTTCACTGATCCATCATCGGTATTTATTGTAACATCAGCATGGATGGACTCGTCAAGCATACGAGAGAGACACCGGAGAGTACTTTGGGTAGCTAAAGCTTGCAAAATAATGTCATTGGGCCATATAGATTTGCCTTCTCCACCCTAAAGTTTCAATTACCACAGGTTACTAAGTGAAGGAACATGAGTTCAAAAACATATCAAGGTCGTTTTCTGGTAAATGCTGAGAAGAAATTTTCATTCTTTTTCATTTTCTGTAAAACGGTATATTGGGAAAATTTCATTTTTTTCAGTTCAAATCTGCAGAAAGGAACAACCAAAGAAGTCAATTTATATACACCTAAACACAAGCCCTATCTGTTACAACTGGATAGGTATTTTATCAAAGAACCATTTCAATTAGCAATCTCATACATATTAAGCATACACACACTGTAGAATGTCAAGAAACTCACATTTGGTGAGTAGATCTTCAGGTCAAGGAACTCAACATCAATGATGAATCGACCTTGTAACGCAGAATCAATAGGCCACACAAAGTCATCACTTGTTCGAAGCAGCCTCTCATACACTGCAACATGGACCACCACAGAATTATATGCAACATAACATGTCAAATATGGTTAATGTAGGATGTTAATGCAATTCAACGTGTGTGATGGACATTAGTTGCAGGCTCTTTAGTCTGGACAACAAAGAGAAACGCAAGGAAACAAAAGAGTATACAATATCATGTGTCTGGACGTGCAGCTGAAGAATATTGCTTCACTGTGCAACTAAAAATCATAACAATCCTTAACTAAAAGCCTAAATAGTACACAACAGTTAGGCTAGCAATTATTGGCATATTAATAGCCTAAGGCAGTCTAGACATAGGTTCTTACACTACAAGAAAAGGCGGACACTTGATTTGTAGCATGTATGGAAGTCTTTTTTTTAAAATGAATTATGGACAATAAAACAAAAAAATTTGACCATATAAGGAAGGAAAATTTACGTGCACCGCACCATTAAGAACACTGAAAGTGTAGAATACTGAACTGTTTTTGCTCTCATTTTTCAGTGCTTTTCGGTCCTTTTGACTTGGTATTTTGGGCTTTGTTCTTCGGCTATTTGTAGGTGTCAGTTTACCGTAAACATCCAATTGTGCTCCTGCTAAGTCCTTCTGCTGACTAAGGATATAGTTAAAATGTCTGATGACAAGACTTCCCTGACTGAAAACAAGGAAGGGTTAAGGGATAATCTACATTGGTCTGAGTTGCCTAAGATACCCCATTAGTCATCACAAGATGCATGCAGTGTGCAATATAACACCAATCCTCTGAAGATTACACAGGTCGTGGTAATTGACAGTACATACTCATCCCCCAAAATACAGGCTGCCTAATATACTAGAATGCGGGGAAAAAAACATAAGATGAGTAGGAGATGAGTCCAATAATTGCTTTCCAAAGAAACCACAAGCTTCAGAGCTGCACGTTTCCATTTCAGATATGAGCTGGCAACTGACTTGATAAAGTATTACTAAAAAATGTCAGCACGTCCATCCCTCCATGAGGACAGGAATGGACATTTGTTGACTTTCCAAGAGAACATTTGAACACCATACAAGTAAATTCGTCTCTTGCCGTTCAGCAGAGTGCAGATCAATTACCAAATAATCCATAGTAAATGCAAATAACCATGATATCATTTGACGATCACTGTTATAGACATGGTATTTATAGATAAGTTACACTTGCGTGGCAAAATGGAGAATATATAACTTGCAACCAGACCTTTTGTGAATAGAGCAAGAAGCTAAGATTTTGAGAGAAAATATTAAGACCTAGCCCAGACAGCTTTCTGCTACATGAAAATTTTAGTGAAAAGGAGAAGAAATCTGATAAGTTATGTGCTTTTTTGTGTTTTGATGATCTAACAAACTTTATGATAACAACCAGATTGGGAACCTGTTACACATCCTCAAAGTGCTCAAGAACAAGTCTCAAGTCGGGCACAAGTTCCAACAACTAGAGTCAAAGAAACGACAGAGGGAACATATGGACATCAGTTCCCTTGCTGACTGTACCGGTCAACTCCCCATAGTTGTAAAGTCGCTGCGACTGTTCCTCTGCACACACGCAACAGTGCAGCAGTCACTTTATGGGGAATGCCTTGTACCGGATATTTGCTTGCATCATCCAAGTGACATCACTGGGATACTATTAATATGAAGCAAAGGAAAAACACACATTTGCACATCTGAAAATTGAGTAAGTTTCTTCTCAAGTGTGTTGCCATCTTGCAAGTAACTTCCAAGCTTCAAGAACCAAGAATAACAGAACGAAGGACCAATTTCCAGCACTGTGCTATTATATATCCTTAGTTGTGTTGTACTTTTGTTAGAGTGATCTACTTGTAATTCCTACTTAGCTTAGTTAGAAGCATTGTGCAGGAAACCATTTGTAAAACCATAAACTTTGTATTTGTGTCTTGGCTAGAGTTAGTCGAGTTGTGAGCTTTGTAATAGAGTTATTACAAAGAGGTTTGTAATAGAGTTATTACAAGTAAGTGAGGGATTAGGAGTTTAATTCCTAGGTTACAATAGGTTATAATCTGAAGTTGCTCGGTTAGTAAAGTTGAAATTCTACGAGTGTAGGTCGTGGTTTTTAATCCCGTGAGCTGAGAATTTTCCACGTAAAACTTTGTTGTATCATTTACTTATCTCTTATTGTGCGCGTTCTGTGGGAACTGTTCTCTATACAGTTTGGTGGACCCTAAGTTTCCATCAAAATCAATATGTGCAGCACGATCAGTTCAATTAGTACGAAATCTGCCAATATGTAAGTTTAGATGCTAGGAGCATAACCCTTGTTCTTTTCTTGCTTTTTCTCTTTCTGTAGGCGAACAGAACAAGTGAATGACATGTAGCCAGCAGAGGCAGATCGATCAGGAAACAAACCTGAGGGGTTCAATTTTTTAGGTTCTTAGCACTAAAGGTACTGTACTTGTGAAACAAAGGGTTCAAAATTTAGTACTATTCTTTTTTGAAATTTTACTTGCCTTTTCACATATATATATATATATATATATATGTGTGTGTGTGTGTGTGTGTGTGTGTTTTCCATGCATAAATACTGGGTAGAGTTGAACCCACATTTAATAGGTTGCATCTGCCTATGGACTATGGTAGCCAGATATATGCCATTCTTCCAAAAACATTTGAAGAATCTAACCATCCATCAAACAGATCAATAGCTAAAGAAAAAGAAACTTCTCATAAGGATTGCTTTTTTGTTTCATTTTTTAATTTATTTTTTAGGGGAGGAGGCGGCTAAAACATTTGGGAGTTGAATTCATCCTAAGGATTTTTACTTGTAAGACTTCTTGATACTAACGTAAAACTCAACATCGCCTTGGCCACACTTTATATGACATGCGTCAATTTTCACAGGTGAGTTGAATATGTAATAATATTTGTGTCCTTTGGATATTTATTTAAACTTGTCATATCTTATGTAAATTGTATACAGATATCATCTAAAAATTCAAAGTTTCAAACTAATATAAGTTTCTCCGAAAGCAGTGACTTTACCAGAACAGAAAATAGACCATATTTTTTAGACGTACCAAAATACAAAAGTACATCAAGGAAAATGGTACTCCGTGTGTCTCAGTTTATGTGACATTTCTACGTTTAAAAATAATTTAACTTCAAATGTCTCATTTTTCTTGATTTATAGCCGCACAAATTTTTATAGTAATTGGTATTCCCTCTGTTCCAATTTATGTGAACCTGTTTGACGGCACGAAGTTTAAGAAAAAAATAAAAAATTTTATAATTTGTGGTACTAAACAATTCAAAAAAGGGTCTAGAGTATTTGTGTGTTGTAAAAGCGAATTGTAAGTTTAAGCAAAATTATTTCTAAATTTAGAAAGGGTCATTCTTTTTTGAACGGACCAAAAAGTAAATACGGAGGTGATAAATTTCAAGTCTTTCTTTATTTCTTAAACTTTATGTATAAATACACAATCAAAACACAGAAGAGCGAAAAAAAAACGTGAAACTAAAAGGTACCAGGAGATATGTGAGGTCTACGGTTGGTGCCGGTGGTGGTGACACGGAGCATAAACCGAGCAAACGGAGGAGGAAGCTGCTCTTTTGAAAGCCGAGATGGTTCTGGAAACAACCGAATATACAAATACCGGTTCTTTTCAATTGATAAGTGCCTTAATCAACAACTTCAACATCAGAAGAAAAATAAAATTGAAAGAGGAAAAATAGAGAGTAAAGTTTTACAATTACCAGTTCCAGATACCAATTTTAAAAGGGTCGGATCGCTTGTAAGTGGATGCTCCGAAGTTATCGATCCTCCATTGAGCTAACCTTGATATCGTCTCTACCTTTGCGTCCGTCATTCTTCTTCTACTACTGCTACTGTGTGTGGGGGGGGT
>AWOL01S0006010.1:19850-35148 GCA_000715115.1 Nicotiana otophora
GGGTGGGGCTAGTGGACTTCTTTTGAACGACTGGTCGAAGGAACGTTTTAATTTGATTTATAGGAGTGAAACTTATTAAGTGACAAGTCTTGCTTTTGAGTTTTGACTAAGGACTGTTGAAAATTTAAGACAAATATTTGTTTTCCTTTGCTAATAATAATACTCATTTCACTTGACTCTCTATAAATTTCTTGCTTTTAAATATTTACAAATTTCCAAGCAGTTTTCAAGATCTTTGATTAGTAAATTATTTAGAACTTAACAAGATGATTTGTAACACCAAAAACAGCTCTATCCAGTCCCCTTACTCGATTTGGTTAAAAGCCTTGCTCCCTGCCTTTGCTGCTCTAGAAGAATGAATATCCATACCTAATTTTTTTCTTTTAGCCATTCAAGCTAAACATTCTTAGCCCTTCTCCAAGAGTTAATACCTCATAGATCAAATTTGAGACCCTTAGGTTGTGAATCACTCGAGCTAGGACATGTTTGATTTGGTGTATTAGAAGAATGACATTAATGCACCAATAGAGTTTCCATATTTGGTTGTATAACTAGTTTTATTTTAGGAAACTTCCATAATGCATTTTGTATACGGTCAAAACCGAGTTTGCCCTTCGTATAAATAGTTAAATTTGGAACATAATGGACCAAGGGTCATCTTTATAATATCGAGATGTGATGTGAAGTCGGGTTATCGAGCTCGAGATCCAGACCGATCAATACCGAGCTCGAAGCAATATTGAGCTTGAGTCAAATATCGAGCTATGATGTGAAGTGGTGTTTTCGAGCTCAACAGCCAGAGACCGATCAATACCGAGCTCGAGTCAATATCGAGCTCAAGTCAATATCGAGCTCGTGTCAATATCGAGCTCGAGATCCAGAGATCGACCAATACCAAGACCGACCAAGATCGAGCCAACAGACAAAAAGCCGTTGTAGCCGCAATAGGGGAGAGAATCTCGGCGGGAATTAAGGAAAAGCTATTTAACTAATTTGTCATGGGATCCCCACTATGTATTTTTTAATATCCAAAGTAGGATTTTCCCACTATATTAAGGGTGACTATTATTTCTGTAAAGAGGGCATCACACATTAAACATTCAGACATCAATACACTCTCACATTTCAGAGATTATTGAGATTTACATACATATAGTAAATATTATCCTTCTTTGGGGCTTTTTACATTGGTTCATCTTGTTCATTTATAGACCATTCTCTACTCAATTTGGGTTTGTATTTCATTCCATTTTTACAATTATTATTGGATATATTTCTACTTATTTTTCTAATTTGTACCAAGTTATACCACGTATCCTTAGAACTACGTATAAATTCAACTCTATCCGTTTTTCGGGTAAGCAGTTTGGCGCCCACCGTGGGGCTAAGGATAACAGTGGTTATTTGATACGAATCTCTGCAAAACACACCATTTTACACTTGCTTTTGGAAGTATCTTTGATTACAGGTTAAAAACGACGAACTCTCAATTAATGGCCTTACCTATCGACAATGAAGCTGACCTTCAAGATGAGAACAACAACCTGATGACCGGGGATGAAAGGCCACCAGTCAATCCCGTTGGATCTCGGGCCATAGATCTAATTGATGATAGTTCGCATGTGGCCATCGAGGCGAACCAGCGTTTCGACCCCGAAAATAGCATTCATGGTGGAACTCGATCTGCAGTTCGAAATACCCAAAATGTTGGAGAAGACGGGATCAGCCTGCGTATGTTTTTTGAAATATTGTAAGCTCAGCAGGTAATGATGCTCAGTTGCAGAGCCAAACCCAGGCACCGAGCAGAGCCGAACCCGGTCCACCCCGAGAAGTCACCCACGAAACGTGGCTAGCTGTAGCAAGATCAAATGAACAAGAATCGGGGACTAATCCCGAAATTATTAAGGTGTTAGAGGAACTGATAAAATGAATTGAGTCAGGAGAAAAGAAGATTGAAGCAAACGACAAGAAAGTAGAAACTTATAACTCCAGGGTTGATCAGATCCTGGGGACACCATCGATATTGAAGGGCTTGGATTCCAAAATATTCGTACAAAAGCCTTTCACCCCGAGCGCGGCTTCTAAACTGATCCCCAAGAAGTTTCGCATGCCCGAAATTCCTAAATATAATGGAACGACCGACCCAAACGAACATATCACCTCTTACACATATGCCATTAAAGGGAACGATCTAGAAGACGACGAGATCGAATCTGTACTATTGAAGAAGTTCGGGGAAACCCTATCAAAGGGGGCAATGATATGGTATCATAATTTGCCGTCTAACTCTATCGATTCTTTTGATATGCTTGCAGATTCTTTCATAAAAGCACACGCCAGAGCCATAAAGGTCGAGACCAGGAAGTCAGACCTTTTCAAGGTAAGGCAAAAAGATAACTAGATGCTAAGAGAGTTCGTATCTCGTTTCCAAACGGAATAAATGGATCTACCACCGGTCACTGACGATTGGGCTGTACAATCTTTCACTCAAGGACTGAACGAACGAAGCCCGATGGCGTCACAACAGTTGAAGCAGAATTTGATCGAGTACCGGCTATTGCTTGGGCTGATGTACACAATCGATATCAATCGAAGATCAGAGTTGAAGACGACCAGTTGGTTTCTAGGTCCGTTATTAAAAGGGACGTAGACCGAGAACCAAGGTCAAACAAGGATCGATATCGGCCGTATAACGGAGATGGCAGGGGTAGCGAACCTACACGCAACTCCATACGAGGTGAAAGGAGAAGTGATCGAGGCCAAGGGTCTCGGGGGCTGATGAACAGGAATGGGATCGACATGCATACCGGACCTAAGGAAGCACCACGGTTATCAGAATATAACTTCAACATCGATGCATCTGCCATCGTGTCGGCTATCAGACGCATCAAAGATACTAAGTGGCCTCGACCTCTACAGTCTGATCCAGCCCAAAGAAATCCCAATAAAATATGCAAGTATCTTGGCACCCATGGCCACAAAACCGAAGACTACAGGCAGTTGAGAGAGGAGGTAGCCCGATTATTCAATGAAGGCCATCTTCGAGAATTTTTAAGTGACCGGGCCAAAAACCATTTCAATAACAGAGATTTCAATAGACAGAACGAACAAGAAGAGCCACAACATATCATCCATATGATCATCGGAGGGATCGATGTCCCCTAGGGGCTGGTGCTTAAACGCACTAAGATGTCTATTGTAAGTAAGAAGCGATCTCGGACTCAGGATTACACACCTAAAGGAACCATGTCCTTTAGTGATGAAGACGCGGAAGGAATCATGCAACCCCATAACGATGCACTGGTAATATCTGTACTTATGAATAAAACTTAAGTTAAGCGTGTGTTAATTGATCCAGGTAGTTCGGCCAACATCATTCGATCAAGGGTCGTAGAGCAACTCGGTCTCTAAGACCAGGTCGTGCCCGCTACCCTGGTACTGAAAGGATTCAATATGGCATGTGAAAATAATAAGGGCGAGATAATTTTGCCAGTAAACGTGGCTGGGACCACTCAAGAAATGAAGTTCCACGTGATCGAGGGCGATATAAGATATAATGCCCTATTCGGGAGGCCATGGATCCACAACATGATAGCAGTACCCTCGACCCGTCACCAGGTTCTGAAATTCCCTACATCGGAGGGAATCAAAACGGTCTATGGGGAGAAACTGGCTGCAAAAGAAATGTTTGTCGTCGATGAAGTAATTCTGATATCTTCACTATCATCGACAAAAGGATCAGATTCGAAGGGGAAGCGGGATACCAAATAGCAATCACAAACGTCAGCCTCGACCCAACTAGAGAATTAGAAGACTGACGAGGATGATGACTATGGGGTCCCTCGATCCTTCGTGGTCCCTGATGATTCCGACGCTACCCAATCGACGATCGAAGAACTAGAGCAAATCACGCTAATCGAACATCTACCCCAGCAAAAGGTATACCTGGGCATGGGTTTAGATCCCCAGCTCAGGAAAAAACTTATTCAATTTTTTATAGCTAACGTGAACTGTTTCGCTTGGTACCATCTTGACATGACAGGGATCCCACCGGAAATAACCACTCATAGATTGAGCTTGGATCCGAAATTCCATCCGGTAAAGCAAAAAAGGAGGCCCCAGTCCGAGGTCAAACATGCCTTCATTAAGGACGAGGTAACCAAACGTCTTAAAATAGGATCCATTCGAGAAGTAAAATACCGCGAATGGATAGCAAATGTGGTGGTAGTCCCTAAGAAGGGAAACAAACTTAGAATGTGTTTAGATTATATAGATCTGAACAAAGCATTCCCTAAGGATTCCTTTCCTTTGCCTAGCATCGATCGTATGATCGATGCCACTGCCGGCCACGAGACTCTCAGTTTTCTCGACGACTACACCGGGTACAACCAGATACAGATGAACCCGGAGGATTAGGAGAAGACCTCGTTTATCACTAAGTACAGTACCTACTGTTATAATGTAATGTCATTCGGTCTAAAAAATGCCAGTGCAACTTATCAACGCCTAGTAAATCGAATGTTCGAAAAACAAATAGGAAAATCAATGAAATTTTATATTGATGACATGTTAGTTAAGTCCCTGCGAGCAGGGGACCATCTAAAGCATTTGAAAAAAACTTTCGACGTACTAAAGAAGTACAATATGAAGCTCAACCCCGAAAAATGTGCATTCGGAGTTGGTTCGGGCAAGTTTCTTGGTTTCATGGTATCCAATCGAGGAATCGAGATCAACCCCGATAAAATCAAAGCTATCGAGGATATCATGGTAGTAGATAATATAAAGGCCGTGCAAAGGTTAACGGGGAGGATAGTCGCCCTGGGCATTCATTTCGAGATCATCAGATAGGAGCCATCGATTTTTCTCACTGCTTAAGAAGAAAAACAACTTTGCATGGACCCCGGAATGCCAGCAAGCTTTGGAAGAACTGAAGCGGTATTTATCGCGCCCTCCGCTGCTTCATACCTCAAAAATGGACGAGCAACTTTACATGTACTTGGCTGTCTCGGAGATAGCGGTAAGTGGAGTTCTGATTCAAGAAGAATGAGGTGCGCAATTCCCTGTTTATTATGTCAGTCGGACCTTAGGCGAGGCAAAACTAGATATCCACACTTAGGAAAATTAGCGCTTGCTTTAATAAGCGTCTCTAGGAAGCTAAAACCATATTTCCAATGTCATCTCATACATGTTGTAACAACTTATCCTCTTTGAAATATTTTGTACAAACCCGGACTTTCGGATCGATTGGACAAATGGGCCATAGCAATCGGTGGGTAAGATATCGAGTATCGACCTCGAACCGCTATCAAATCTCAAATTTTGGCAAACTTCGTGGCTGATTTTTCACCGGCCCTCATGCCCGAGATTGAAAAAGAGCTACTTATAAAATCGGGTACCACTTTGGGAGTCTGGACCCTTTTCACGGACAGTGCCTCGAACGCGAAGGGGTCTGAATTAGGCATTGTACTAACATCACACACATGTAATGTAGTGACAGTCTATCAGAACTACAAAATTGACTAACAATGAGGCCGAGTATGAGGCCATGATTGCAGGTCTCGAACTAGCTAGAAGCTTAGGAGCGGAGATCATAGAAGCTAAGTGTGATTCACTCCTCGTGGTAAATCAAGTTAACGGGACTTTCGAAGTCACAGAAAATCAAATGCAGAGGTACTTGGATAAATTACAGGTGACTCTATATCACTTTAAAGAATGGACTTTGCAACATGTACACCGAGAACAGAACAGCGAGGCCGACGCTCTTGCAAACTTATGTTTATCAGTCGAAGATGACGAACTCAACTCGGGGGTTGTCGTACAACTAATAAAATCGGTGATCGAAGAAGGTCACGCCGAGATAAATTCCACAAGTCTAACCTGGAATTGGAGAAACAAATATATAGAGTACTTCAAGAACGAGAAGCTTCCATCAGATCCAAAGGAATCGAGAGCTTTGCGCACAAAGGCAGCAAGGTTCACCCTATCCGAAGACGGAACGTTGTTTAGAAGGACTTTCGATGGACCATTGGCAATATATTTGGGACCAGGAGATAACGATTACATACTACGGGAAATTCACGAGGGCACTTGTGGAAACCATTCCGGTGCCAATTCGCTGGTCCACAAAACGATCAGAGCAGGGTATTATTGGATCGATATGGGCAAAGATGCGAAGGCGTTCGTTCAAAAATGCGACAAATGCCAAAGACATGAACCCATGATTCATCAACCCGGGGAGATACTCCACTCGGTCCTATCTCCATGGCCTTTCATGAAATAAGGAATGGACATCGTTGGCCCCCTTCCATCGGCCCCAGGTAAAGCTTAGTTTATTTTGTTTATGACTGATTATTTCTCTAACTAGGTTGAAGCACAGGCTTTCGAGAAAGTCAGAGAAAAAGAAGTGATAGACTTCATTTGGGACCACATCATATGTCGATTCGGGATGCCAGCCGAGATTGTATGTGATAATGGAAAATAATTCATTGGGAGCAAAGTAACTAAATTTCTCGAGGATCACAAGATCAAAAGGATCCTATCAACACCGTACCATCCCAGCGGGAAGGGACAAGCCGAATCAACCAACAAAACCATCATCCAAAATCTTAAGAAGAGATTGACCGAAGCCAAAGGAAAACGGAGAGAAATACTACCCGAGGTCCTATGGGCATATCGAACAACATCGAAATCTAGTATCAGAGCAACGCCATTCTCGTTGGTCTATGGTGTCGAAGCTCTGATCCCAGTGGAGGTTAGAAAGCCTAGCATTAGGTTTCGATATGCAACAAAGGAATCGAATAACAAAACCATGAACACGAGCCTAGAATTATTTGACGAAAAATGAGAGGCCGCTCTCGTCCGATTGGCCGCCCAAAAACAGCGGATCGAAAGATACTACAATCGAAGAACCAATCTTCAATATTTTAAAATCGGGGACTTGGTGCTAATGAAAGTCACCCTTAACACCCAAAATCCAAATGAAGGGAAACTAGGTCCGAACTGGGAAGGACCATATCAGGTTCTCGAAATTGTCGGAAAAGGATCCTATAAGCTCGACGTGATAAACGGCAAACAACTACCGAACAATTGGAACGTGTCACAACTATAATGATACTACTGCTAAGGTAAGACCCTCCCATGTTTATTTGTATTTCAAAATTAACCCTTGTAAGTGTTCGACCAAAAACATAGATGGATTATTCAACTCGAAGCCTTTAGGTCTAAAAGCACGCGTTGCACTCTTTTTTCCTTAGACCGGTTTTATCACAAATGGATTTTTCGGCAAGGTTTTTAATGAGGCAACCATTGATCGTGCTAACTTAGAACAATTCAACAGTATCCGGGACCTCTTTACAATCAACCTCGAATACTGGGGGGCATTGCCCTCGAATATATCAAATTCGATGCAAGAATGTTACTTCATGGCAACAGGGTCTCGATAGGAAAAAATTATAAAGGCCAAATGGTCAAACGAACCATGCCCGCGTAGTTTTCTTGAGCCCTGGCACAAAACATGAACACATGTATAATGACTAATAAATAGAAATTTCTTCTTTACCGATATCTCATATCTCAGAAAGATTCTTCTACTTCATGTTCCCGATCTATTATGTAAACACGCTTAAGGTCTGACCATGATAGAAGTTTGAATAATTACCCCAAAAATTGGGGACTGCCAACCGAAAAATGAACGAGATCGAGCTCCATATAGCCTAAGGGCTACTCTTATTTCGAGTTCGAGCAAATACTCACTCGACCATTAAGCCTAAGGGCTACTCTTACTTCGAGTTCGAGCAAATACTCACTCGACCACAAAAGCCTAAGAGCTTTTTTCATTTCGAGTTCGAGCAAACACTCACTCGACCATTAAGCCTAAGGGCTACTCTTACTTCGAGTTCGAGCAAACACTCACTCGACCGTAAAAGCCTAAGGGCTGTTTTCATTTCGAGTTCGAGCAAACACTCACCCGATCATAAAGCCTAAGGGCTACACTTATTTCGAGTTCGAGCAAACACTCACCCGATCATAAAGCCTAAGGGCTACACTTATTTCGAGTTCGAGCAAACACTCACTCGACCGTTAAAGCCTAAAGGCTACTCTTACTTCGAGTTCGAGCAAACACTTACTTGACCATAAATGCCTAAGGGCTGTTTTCATTTCGAGTTCGAGCAAACACTCACTCGATCATAAAGCCTAAGGGCTACATTTATTTCGAGTTCGAGCAAATACTCACTCGACCGTTAAAGCCTAAAGGCTACTCTTACTTCGAGTTCGAGCAAACACTCACTCGACCATAAAAGCCTAAGGGCTGTTTTTATTTCGAGTTCGAGCAACACTCACTCGACCATTAAGCCTAAGGGCTACTCTTATTTTGAGTTCGAGCAAACACTCACTCGACCATTAAGCCTAAGGGCTACTCTTACTTCGAGTTCGAGCAAACACTCACTCGACCTTAAAAGCCTAAGGGCTGTTTTCATTTCTAGTTCGAGCAAATACTCACTCGATCACAAAGCCTAAGGGCTACACTTATTTCGGGTTCGAGCAAATACTCACTTGACCATTAAGCCTAAAGGCTACTCTTATTTCGAGTTCGAGCAAACACTCACTCGACCATTAAGCCTAAGGGCTACTCTTATTTCGAGTTAGAGCAAACATTCACTCGATCATTAAACCTAAGGGATGCTCTTATTTCGAGTTCGAGCAAACACTCACTCGACTATTAAGCCTAAAGGCTACTCTTATTTCGAGTTCGAGCAAACACTCACTCGACCATTAAGCCTAAGGGCTGTTTTTTCACTTCGAGTCTGAGAAATCATTCTCACCCAACCACAAAGCTCAAGGGCCACATTGATTTAAGTTTGAACTATTACCCCGAACCGGGAACTACGTGTCAAGCATAAAAAAGTCTACTCTCCTCAAGTTTGAGCAAACCATTTCATTTGACATCTATTTATCAAGCCTAAGGGCCACCTCAGTTCCAGTTCGAGCATTCATTCGGGGACTACCTATAAGAAACGGTCGAGTGCAGTACCTACTATCGGTCCTTACTATCTCAATCTTGGACCTTCGAATAATTATTCAATGCTAAGGCACTTTTGACCTTTGAACAAATTAACAAAGGGAGAAAGATTTAGAAGCTATGAAAGGAAGAAAGTTTTTATATTAATGTCAAAATCATTTACAAGGTCTGGACGGCCCGATCAAATTTCTTTACAGAAGACCAAAACGGTCTTATAAGAAACACAAAATATACTAAGAGACTTAGTCTTCTCCGGGAGCAGCGTCTTCGCCCTCGAGGCCCCCTTTTACTTTCAGATCCGCTTGCACTCCTGGTATCATCATCATCGGGAAAGGCCAACATCCTGGCTTCAGCTTAAAGCTCCTTAACTTTTTCGATCTCGGTTGTTAAATCAAAGCCACGAGCATGAATCTCTACGAGAGTCTCCCTTTGAGACTGGCATTTAGCATGCTCGGCAGCCCAGTTTGCCCGAGCCTGAGCAGCCTCAGCAACCTCCTTTGCTCGAACTTGAGTAGCTTCGGCATCAGATCGATAAACGGCCACCATTGCATCAACATTGGCCATGGTGTTTTCGACCTCCGTTTTAACCGCTGCAAGTTCTGTGGACAATCTCTCTCGATCAGAATTTGCTGAGCTCAACTGAGACTGGAACTCCTCGATTTTCTTAGCTTGCACCAAGGCTTTCTCTTTTAAGTTTCGGAGCTGGGCCTCAGCCGAAGCCAGTTGTATTCGGGCAACCTCCTTCTCGGAGGCGAGGCGATCCATGTTCTTCTTCCACTCCTCGGCCTCCGATTTCACTACGTCCACTTCAGCACGAAGCTGTCTAATCATATCAAACTTTTGCTCGACCTGCGGGACCGAATTATTATCCATTAATTCCGAGTCAATATCATTAAAATCGAAGATTCTTTGTACCTGCTCGGACAGCTCATTTTGTTCTTTCCGAGATGCTTCCAGCTCGGCCCGAAGTCCTTTTACTTCTCCTTCTCTCTGCTCACTGAGAAGCTTTAAGGCATCTCTTTCCTCAGTAAGCCCTCTAACTTTGGTCTCGTACCGGCTTAGCTCCCCTCGGGATTGGAGAAATGCCTTGTGATGAAGCACAGAAGCCTACGAAAATAAGAAGGGATTATGCAAGGAAAGGAAAACACAAGTATGAAAATTGGCAAAGAAAATATGAACTTACCCGGTTCAGGGCTTGTTGGGCTTCGTTAAAAAGGCAAGACACTCCCACCTCACTCGAGCTCTTCTTCGGAGCCTCCAAGTCACTCGGACCGGTGATATCTTCTACACCGATAAAATAACCACGAAAAGGATCCTCCCTTCCATGGGCTCTTTCCCCGTGACAAGTTTCCACAGCTTGAGCGTCACGTATCATCGATTGGGAGAAAGTTTGGAAAGAGGGGTAATCCCCGATCTCTATCGCCCTGAGTAGGTCTTTTGGGGAACAACCTCCGTCTTCAGGAGCCCCAAGCTCGGTTTGTGCACCGGCATTCACCGCCTCTTCGACGGTCTCCTTACCCCAAGGTAAAACACCCTCGGTCTCCCTCGGCTCGAGAACTTGGGTCGAAGTCCCCTCCTCGACCTCATCAAGCCTGGTCGGAGCAGTAGTATTCTGAGTATCGGTACTAGCCCGGGCACGGGCCAACAACCCGAAATCTCTTTATTCTTCTTCTTCATCCCTTAGACTCAGGACCGACTCCATGGTCAAAGGGATTATGTTCACCTTGGGTTTATGAGCCGCTCTCTTTTTGGGTTTTTGGCCCTCAGAGTCCAGGGCCAT
This sequence comes from Nicotiana otophora, assembly GCA_000715115.1. NCBI lineage: Eukaryota > Viridiplantae > Streptophyta > Magnoliopsida > Solanales > Solanaceae > Nicotiana > Nicotiana otophora. Next base: position 30,650 of record AWOL01S0006010.1, read on the forward strand.
TGTTTTCTTAACCGCCTTCTCCGATTTTGAGGTAGGCAGTAAAACTTCTTCACCACCTGATGGGGGTCTCATAACCGCATCTTTTCGAGACCTACGAAGAAAGAAAAGCAAGTAAAACTTATGCTTGAAAATATACTGGAACAATAAGCAAATCGGTGGGCCAAGAAGAAGGTTTACCATGAGTACGAGCTTCCCACCGGCCCTTTGACAAATCGCGCCATGCGCGCTCGGCATATGTCGACGTCAAAACCAGGCTCTTGACCCAGTTCTTGAGATGGGGAACCGCTCCCGGCATCCAAGCAATGGCTGTGTCAAAAAAAAAAGGCAACGTTAAGTAAAGATGAAGAAGCAAAAACAACAAAAGCTAAAAACGGAATCACACTTACAGTTCATATTCCATTTCACGAAAAATGTCATACTCTCAGCCGGGATTAAGTCCGAGGACTTCACTCGAACAAATCGGCTCATCCAACCCTGATCTTTATCTTCATCTATGCTCGAGGTGAATGCCTTGGTGGCCCGGCGATGGAGCTTTATTAGCCCACCTCGGTAAAGACGAGGACTATATAATCTTACGAGGTGATCGAGGGTGAATGGAAGCCCGTCGATTTTGCTCACAAAGAAACGGAGTAGTATTACAATCCTCCAGAAAGAAGGATGTATTTGGCCGAGGGTTACTTGGTACTTTTTGCATAAGTCGACGATGATCGGATCGAGGGGACCCAACGTGAAAGGATAAGTGTAAATACTCAAGTACCCTTCCATGTAGGTAGTGATCGCTTCCTCCGGTGCCGGTATCACAACCTCTTTGTTTTCCCAATCATAATCTTTCTTCACTAAATCAATAAGGCTTTGGGGTATTGAGCATATATATCTCGATACCGGCTCACACTGACCAACAACCGATGAGGGTTTCTCGACCTTAAAGTCAGAATCGATAACACATCCCTCGGGAACGAGTTCTTCGAGGCGTGGCTCCATCACTAGTTTCTCACCGGTCGGCCGAGATAAGGAAGCAGCCTCTTTCTGAGGAACGGTTTAAGATATCTTAGCCATCTAAATTTTCAAGAACAAAGAAGATGGAAAATTAAAATATTTTGGTGTTTGGCAAAGAACAAACAAAGAAATTCTTAAAGCTGGGAATAGAGAACTTTGGAGAAGACGAAGAACTGTGAATGTTGGAATGAGAAGAGAAGGTAAAAGGTTTAAAATAATGAAGAAGGGTGGCTATTTATAGATTTGGTAATGACAGTTCAAAATCAGCAGTGGCCGACCATCGTGTGACGCACATTTAATGCCTTGGTAACTGAACCAATGGGACATTTGGAACATACGTCATAATCGGGATCGATGCATACGTCAGTGTGTATCTAGTCAAAAGTTGAAAAATCATATCGTTTTTCGCCACATCCTTTCCGAGAAATGAGGAGACTATCTGTATACGGTCAAAACCGAGTTTGACCTTCGTATAAATAGTCAAATTTGGAACATAATGGACCAAGGGTAGTCATTATAATATCGAGATATGATGTGAAGCCGGGTTATCGAGCTCGAGATCCACACCGATCAATACCGAGCTCGAGTCAAATATCGAGCTATGATGTAAAGTGGTGTTTTCGAGCTCAACAGCCAGAGACCGATCAATATCGAGCTCGAGTCAATATCGAGCTCGTATCAATATCGAGCTCGAGATCCAGATATCGACCAATACCAAGACCGAACAAGATCGAGCCAAGAGACAAAAATCTGTTGTAACCGCACTAGGGGAGAGAATCTCGACGGGAATTAAGGAAAAGATATTTAACTAATCTATTATGGGATCTCCACTATGTATTTTTTTAATATCCAAAGTAGGATTCCCTCACTATATTAAGGGTGGCTATCATTTCTGTAAAGAGGGCATCACACATTAAACATTCAGACATCAATACACTCTCACATTTCAGAGATTATTGAGATTTACATACATATAATAAACATTATCCTTCTTTGAAGCCTTTTACATTGGTTCATCTTGTTCATTTATAGACCATTCTCTACTCAATTTGAGTTTGTATTTCATTTCATTTCTACAATCAATATTCGATATATTTCTACTTATTTTTCCAATTTGTACCAAGTTATACCACGTATCCTTAGAACTGCGTATAAATTCAACTCTTTCCGTTTTTTGGGTAAACACACATTTTTCCATACAGGTGGGCAAAGGTTAATGTGTCTATGTATATATAATGTGCGTGCTTAGTTTTTTAACATCTCGACCGATACCACCCATGATCATATTATTGATGTTAAGGAGTTGAAGAAAGATAACTAGGAACTCCGATCCGGGCTGCGATTTTGAAGAAACGCTACACGCTAACACGATCTTGAAATCCAACAAGAAGTTCTTGATAAAGCGTTTGATGAAAAAGGAAACGGAGATGTGGGAGAAGTCGTAGCAACAAAGAGACAGAGATCATAAGAACAATTGGTTTTGATGATAATCATTTCTTAATGATCATCAGTATCACAAGTTGTTGGTGAAAGAGTTTGCATGTTTTCTGTATAATTGCTTTTTTGGTTCCTAATTTTTTAATATTGTTTTCCTTCGAAATAAGTTTACACTTTAGTTTCTTTCTTTGCTTCTGTGAATAACAAATCATCTGTGACAGTATGCCCTGATTTTTTTATTTTTTTCATATTTGCATTTACTTGAAGGATTGGAAAAATATTTACCATAATTAATTTTTACTTTTCGTAAAAGGAAAATATAGATTTCTTCCATAATTGACAGATCCCTTTCTTGGAGGAAAAGATTGTGATCTCTATAAATTGAAGATCCCTCCTTCATACATGATAACGCAATATCATTCACAATGTAGTCATTAATTAAGAGAGTTTTGTTTGGGGAAGAATTATTCTCCCAAAATTTTGTATTCTCTTTTATTAGCAAATCACATGTAGGTTAATTGACCAAATCATGATAAATATAATATTTCCCTTTTAGTATTACTAATCTTATGATACGCGCTTTACGCGTGTACACTATCTCAATAAGAAATAATTTTAAAATATTATAAAAATAATATATTAAAATATCATGTTTGAGTGATAAAATAAAAGTTAATATTCCCTAAAATAATGAATCTTCATACAAGCTCTCAATCTTTAGTCAATATATTCAACTAAAAATTTATTTTAGTTTTTAATTCAATCACTTTAAATTCATAAGTTGTCATGCTTCTTTTCCAATTTCACCAATCACATATAATCCTTGAAAACTTAAGAATTTTTCTCATATTTTTTGAAGAGTTATTCACAAGTTCATTTTAGAAGATTCAAACAGGATTAGCAAATTGATAGAAAAAAAATTCAAGAGTAAAATGCAAATTATTTTATTTTTTAATTAATAATAAATATTATACAAATTACTGCCAATAGATTAGAAAAGAATAAATTACGGTAGCTCATTTTGTATAATCAATATTATATATGAACTATTTCCAACATATTAGAAAATAAATAAATTACGGTAGCTCATTTTATATAATCAAATTACATAATTATACAAAGAAAACAAGTTCTGGAAAAGAAAAAGAAAATACGCAATACTAAACCTAAAACTTTTTAACCAAAAAAAGAGAGCTCGTAAACCTAAAAAGAGCTCTTAAGCAAAAAAAAACTACAACAACAAAAATAATACTCGTAAATTTATAAAATACTTCCAACTTTTAACGGATTTGATAGTGAAAGGACTCCTAGAATCGGAAGAAAATTAAAAAATTCGAGCTAAATAATTATGTAATTTTTCATATCAAAATCCTAAATATTAGGTGAATATTAAATGATTGTCCTTAAATATTAAAAAAATAATTAAATACCTATTCCTACATATTAGGAAAATAACTAAAATTACTGCTTTGTCCAATATAAAATATATTCTTAAAGGGTAAAAAAGGCGAACGATATTTCGCTAAGTGCCTTCGTACTTTTAATATAGTATAGATTCTCTTTCTCATCAGATTTATCATCACCAAGGTTTGTTTTGTTCGCTTTCTCATAACGCCTTGTTATTTCAATCATAACAAGTGTTACCCGAGACAATGATTGAAGCGAAATTGAAGACAGGTTCAATCTGGGTCCAGATCAAGCTATCGCCAAGTTGACGATAACGAAGAGGTCCAAAAAACATGTTCAAAGATGTTCAACCATAATCTCAACATACCTGCTGGGTACCTCTTTAAAAATAAAAATAAGGAAGAGTGGCCTAAATGACACATGTACTTGTGCCACTTTGTCATGCCGGTCCCCAAACTTAGAAGTTTTTCAATTGAACACTTACACTCATTCAAACCGTGAATAATAAACGCTTATGACAGGAGGCTGCCAGTGTGTGTAATACAAACGCCTACACGTTGGACGCCACGTCAATAAAATTAGACCACGTAGGCTCCAAGTCACTTATTATGGCCATATAGAAAACTAATACGGGAAAGGATTATTCCCCCCCCCCCCCC
>AWOL01S0006010.1:35924-46362 GCA_000715115.1 Nicotiana otophora
AAACCCAAATTTTCCCCTCATTTTACAATTACCCGCGTAGTTAGGGCTTAGAAAGTATCGAACAACAGTGAGTCTCTCCTCTCTTCTACGGGATTTTCATCATCGCAGTTGATATCAAAGTTTGTGGGGTAAGTTTCTTCACATGCTCTTCATATTTTGTCTTTATTGATCTTCATTTCCCTCAATATATAGGGCTTTTGCTCTGTTTAGGGGTTTTAGGGAAAGGCTGTGTTATGTCATAATTACTGTTTAATTTTTCTCAATATATAGGGCTTTTGCTGTGTTTCGTTACATGTTGGAGTGAAAACCCTTTTTAATGTAGTGTATGCATGTAATGGCATATTTATTTATTTCGTTTAGTTTTTGGTTTTTTTTTTTTGTCAAAGTAGAATTTCTTCTTAGGTTTATGCATTTTTTTGTGAAGTTTGTTGGGTCTCCTTCTTGTTAGTTGTCCACCATAGTATTTTTGAATATTGTAGGGTATTGTGGGGACGAAAAAAGAATCTTAGAAGCTTTTTTACTTAAAAAATCTGTCTTTTTAGTTGGTTTGTTTATGGAGTTGTGTAAAGGTGCAACTTTTGATAACAAACAGTCATTGATAACACTGTTTTTTTGTTACTTTGCAGGTATGAGAAGACAATGGCTTCAAGCCTAGTTAACCTACAAATCCACCATAATGGTAATTTTGTATCGGACCCTGACCTAAGGTATGCAAATAGACTATGTTGTCCTCAACTAGCTACAGTTGATGTTGATGAGCTGCATATTATGTTGTTTCACAAGTTTGCTAGGGACTTAGGATTTTTAGAAGTTGATTTGTTTGGATGCAAAGTTAACAAAAGGAGTGGTTATTACATTTTAAAAACAAATGCTGATGTGTTAAAGTTTCTTAATGCATTGAAAGGTGGTGACTTTGTTGATGTTTGTATTGTCCATAAAATTAGTGATCATATTCTTGTTTAGGACATAACTGAAGTAGACCCCACTATCCAAACACATGGGCATGACAGTGGGTTAAATGCTAGGGCTGATGTGTCACCTCTCAACAATGATATAAATAGGACTGAAAATGACAAAGATAAGGGTAAAGGGGAAGATATAAATGGAGAGATAGAAGAATCAGATGAAGGTGAAGGTAATAACTTCTCATCCTATCACCTTCAAATATCAGAATCTGATTTTCATGAGGACTTTGATGATTCTGAAGGGTCTGACTCGCTGTTTGAGATAGATGAGAACATTGAAGAGTATAGTGATTTGGAAGATGACTTAGCCTAAATTAGACAGTCTAAAATCAACAAAAAGAAGAATGTCCAAGTAAATATAGGTGAGATAGCATATGGTCGCTGGTATAGATTCTGGTTTTGAAGATATGCATAAGAACAAAAGGGGAAAATATAATGGAAAACTAGGAGGGGATGACCAGTATTTTGATAACTCATATCTAGGTAGTGAGTGTAGTGATGATGAAAGAGAACTTGTTGGCACTGATGAAGTAAGGGATGCACCATCTAGGAATCCAAGTAAGAAGGTCTACTTTGACACAAGTTGCAAAACATATTATTTGAACTGTATATGATATTTGAGAATGTTGTACAGTTTAGGGAGGCATTGCAGACCTATTTTATTCAAAAAGATGTGAACCTTAAGTTGAAACCTAATGAGAGGAAAAGGGTTAGGGCAAACTGCACAAAGAAAGGTTGTCCATGGCATATTCTTGGCATCATAGAAGGTAGCACTGGGAATTTTAGGGTGATTACATATTACCCTGTCCACAAATGCTACAAGAAGACAAGGAACAAGATGTGTAACCCACCATGGATTGCAAAGAACTTCAAAGACAGAATAATTAGTGAGCCTCAAATTAAGCTTCATCAAATTCAAGCCTTAATTAGGAAAGCATATGGTCTGTATGTGAGTAAAACTTCCCGCATAAGAGCAAAAATGATAGTTATGAAGGAGAATATGGGTGATTACAAGAAAATATTTGCTAGGCTTCATGATTATGCAGAAATGCTAAAGTCTACTAATCTTGGCACTACTGTAGTGATAAGGACATCTAAGAATGCAGAACCTGGCAAGGTTGTGTTTATAGGTATTTATGTCTGTCTTGAAGCATTAAAAACTGGATGGTTAGAAGGGTGCAGAAATATAATTGGCTTCGATGGTGCATTCCTAAAGGGGACATGCAAAGGTGAACTATTTTCCTGCATTTTCAAGTATGAAAATAATCAAATGTACCCTGTAGCTTGGGTAGTAGTTGAAAAGAAATCAAAGGATAGATGGTCTTGGTTTATCAGATGTCTCAATCATGATCTGAACTTGACAGAAACTGAAGGAGAAGGGCTGACAGTCATGTCTGATATGCAGAAGGTATGGTTTCTAACACTTTGCCTTTAAAGTGTAATTGTTTTCATTTATGTTTAAGTTATAACAATATAATTTTGTTGATTGTAGGGTCTTCATCTAGCCATAACTCAGTTATTGCCAAATGCTGAGACGAGGTAGTGTGCTAGACATATCTGGGCTAATTGGAAGCAAACTTGGCTTGGTGAGGAAAGAAGAAAACAATTCTGGCAGTGTGCAAGAGCTACATTTGAAGTTTACTTTAGTTGGATGAAATGGACCAGCTGGGGGAGATATTTGTTCAAGACTTACTGAAATACAACAAGGAGACATGGTGTAGGGCATACTTCAAAGAACATAGTAAGTGTGATGTAGTGGAGAACAACATGTGTGAGGCATTCAATAGTTGGATATTGGCAGCTAGGCACAAATCTATCATTACTATATTAGAGAAAATTAGAATCAAGTGTATGGAGAGGATGAATAGCATGAAAGAGTTTTATGGAAAACGGGTAGGTGATATATCACCCATGGCTATGGAAATACTTGGAGAGAATGCTTAAAGAGCAGCCAAATATGAAGTCAAATTTAATGGTGAAACATGGTATGAGATCCAGGATGGGCCATATAAACATGTTGTTGAATTTAAGAGGTGTTCCTGTACTTGTAGATCATGGCAACTCAAAGGAATTTTGTGGGCACATGCAATTACAGCAATGCATTATAAGAACTATGAGGTTGAGCCATATGTTGACCATTGGTATAGGAAGGACACCTACCTTAAGGCATACAACATATTCATTCAATTTTTAACTAGTATGAATTTGTGGCCAAAAGCACACTGCCAGCTATTGAGCCACATGTTATAACTGCAATGCCAGGAAGGCCAAAGAAAAAAAGGGAGAAAAGCTGCTGATGAACCAAAGAAGAAGTTTGGGAAGGGTACAAGGATAGGGAGACAAATGAGATGTTGTTTGTACAAGACTCTTGGACATAACAAGAAAGGATGTCCATCAGCAGTAAGTATTAATGTTCTTTGTGGTCATTATCAGATGAATTCAATTACTAGTGTTTGTTTTGTTATGTGTATGCAGAGAAACCAAGGGGGAAAGGCTGGAACTAGTTCAGTTGGAGGTGAAACTGCTAAAAATGCTTCATCAACAGCATCAGGTGGAAGGGCTGGAACTAGTGGAAGTGCATCAGCAGCAACAACAGCTTCAACTATAGAAAGTGGCACCTTCACTCAACCAATCACTGATCCAAGTACACAACAATCAACTAATGTTGCTGGAGGTCCAAAAAGGAAGACCAATGAGCCTAGAAGAGGTGGTGAAAATACAGGGTCTAAGAGACCAAAGGCAGCAGGATATGGTGTGCTATTTGATTCAAGTGGTACTGTGATACAAAGGGTAAATATTTCCACTTAATTACACAATCAACATATATATTTTACTAGATAATCCCTCACTTACAACCTTTTATCTTTGTGCAGTCTAGAACTACTGATAGAGTAGTACACAATCCTTCTACACTCATAAGTTATGCCCCTACCAACATTGAACTTAGGTTCAAACCCTCTGGGCTAAAGTGGAAGGGTCGAGCTGCAGTTACACAAAGGCAGGTGCAAGAACAGAGTTACAGAAGGGCAAACTCTACTACAACCACTCAAGCCACACCAATGACACAATCCACACCAAGCAACCAAGCCACAACAGACATTAATTGAAGTGCTTAACTAATATTTTGAAGACTTAATCATGGATATTTTTGTTGACCGCCTGTGGTAGACAATATTTTGTAAAGCTACTTCATTATGTATGTTTTGTTGACTGACTATCGTAGACAATATTTTGTAAAGCAACTTCCTTATTTTGGATATTTTATTAACTGCCTATAACATGCCATGATATTAGTAGTTCCTGTACTTGTTGTTGTAATGGAACCTTTGTCAATATATTCCATAAACAAAATTTTACATCAACACAAAATATGTAGCCTAAACCTAGAAAATAAGAAAGTACACTATCAATCCTAAACACATAACATAAGAGCTAACATTAGAACAACTACAACCGCAATTATAATAGCAGCAACTCTAAACTTCGACCTTCCTTGTCTTCTCTGATAATAGCATCGATCACTCTTTTAAATAAGACCCGCAAGAAGAGTCTTGTAGTGTTCTTCCTCAATCGGAGGATCAACCCATCGGAAAAAGCAACAACTTTCACCAATCTCATATCTTCGGTAACCTAGAAACCTTCTTCCAGGATTGGTGGGTGTTCGTGACATTTTAAGATCTGCAGCAAGTCCACAATAACACAAAGGTTCCTTCTTTATTGCTAAAGGAGAAGACACGGTAGTAGCTTATTTCTTGCCGGAGACTAAAAAAAATCGACTTTCAAAAGAAAAGGAGATGGCAAAAATTGATGAGCAATGAAGAATCCTAGCCAAAAAAAATTATTTTGCACTGTTGAAGCTAACAAAGAAAGAAGAAGACATCAGATTTGGATAGAAATCAGCTTCTATAATGTTCAACAATGGAGAATAAGGTAGAAAGAAGAAGATGACTGTTAAATAGGCCACATTATTACCGTTAGGGCTTTTTAAACTGCCTTCATGCCCCTTACAGGCGTGTGAATCACGCACTAAAGCCAAATATGATACATAGGATCAACCACGTAGGATAAGCATTTACTATTCACGGTTTGAATGAGTGTAAGTATTCAATTGGCAAAATTCTAAATTTAGGGACCGGCATGACAAAGTGGCTCAAGTATAAGTGACATTTAGGTTATTCTGCCTAAAAATAATTTTCAACTTATGCCTACTTTTAACGCACGTGTTTCGCTTTTACCCCTACTCACTTTTGATATAGGGCTCTACTTTTAGCTATGCTCACTTTTAATGCAAAGCTCCAATATTTTTAACAGGTGCTCACTTTTAACACACGACTCCAACTTTCAACCAATACTTATTTTTAATCATGACAAGCAGCAGTGATGAAAATTATGTGAAGAAGACGGATTAAACTTTGTCAAGAAAGTTAAGGCACAAGGGAGAATTGTTAATGTTTACCCTAATTTTCTTTTCATATTTGGATTTACATGTCGTTTTAAAGAAGTGTAAAATATTTACTATAATTGATTTACTTTTTCTAAAAGAAAAATATAAATCACTTCCACATTTGATAGATTCATTTCTTGGAGGAAAAAGGTTGTGACCTTTATGAATTGAGGATCACTCTTTCATATACAATAGCATCCATAATGTAGTCCTTAAAAGAGTTTTATTTAGGGGGAAAACTATTCTCTCGAAATTTTATATTCTCTTTTTTTAGTAAATGATATGTAGGTTAATTGACCAAATCATATTAAATATAATATGTCTCTTTTAATATAATTCTCTGTCCACTGATTTATCGTCACCAAGGTTTACTTTGTTCGCTTTTGTTTGACGTCTTGTTATTTTGATCTCAACATTATCTGTAGAAATTCTAACTTGTGATTTACATTAGAAGCAGCTCTGTGGATTGATATTTGTAGAATAAGACATGTACTACTCTATTTTATTTTCCCTATTTTTCTGTTTATTGGTGATCATATATAAGAAGTGAAAATCAATATCACAAGAGCTGGCCACAGTAGTGCGTTCGATTGGTTGGGTTTAGATGTACCTGCAACAAATTCATTACTTTTAGTCAGTGCTTTATACTACTCTATTATTTAGTGCAGTCTTGTTGTTAATGATATATGCTTATATAATATTCTTGAAACAAATCATAGAGGGAAATATTTGACAAAATCAATGCAGAAACCTTGCATATTCTTGAGTTAATTTTCATCTCCTCTTCAATATTACACCTTCCACACTCGGTTTTAAGGTATGTTTTCGTCTTGGCGTAACTGGTAAAGTTGCTGCCATGTAATACAATAGACCTTTATAGTTTTGCCCTTCCCCGGATCCCGCGCATAACGGGAGTTTAATGCACCGAACTACCCTTTTTTTTTTATTCGTCTCACGAGCTAAAAGTAAATGTAATACATACTTCAACTTCAACTATGGAGATGAGTTCAAGGCTCAAGCTCACTAAAAGCAAAAAAAATCAAACATATGTTTACAATTACAGATACATTTAAACAAATTAAACTAGTTCAATCAAGTTGATTTTTGGCGTGCAGACGAGAGTTGAAAAGCGAAACTCTCGCCTCAAATAAACAACTCTCAGTTCACAAGGAAAAAAGGTTGCAGCGAGTGAAGAATTCAAGAAAAGGCCAAAGTTATAATTGAACACAACATATTATCCATTTCAAAATCAAACATATGTTTACAATTATACATCGATAAATCAGTAATTATTAATCTCTTATGTTACAACCGTACTATAATCCCTGCATACTAGTCTGCTAACGAGTTATCACGCTAACAAATCCACTTGTGTAGGTTGAGGTTCATATTAAAAGAAGGTAATACTATTCAATTCTCAATTTCCCCCCTCCCCTAACCCTTAAGTATTCTATTAAAAGAAGGTAGTTGTCACACAGATAACAACTTGAACATATTCAAACTGCCATATATTACAAACAAAGATACAATATTACAGTCTTTCATTCTCGATAGGAACCTGTGTCACAACAAATTGATAACTTTCCAATTACAGATGCCAAAATAAAAGACTTGCAAAAAAACAATATTTGATATTTACAGCCAATAGATAGTCTATCTGATCCAGTTCCTAACCAGGAACGTAAAAGTCCATTCTTTCCACAGGGAGATTCAGAACTGAAGTTTCCACCTATAATCCGGAAAAGGATAAAATAAAAAAAGCAAAGTGTTAATACTGTTCAATCATATATGCATGTGATAGAAAATGTCAAATATCTGAAATTGTTATCGAACAGAACAAATTAAAACTTTATTCCGCTGTAATTTCACGTGACGTTAGATATAGGAAAACCTTTATCAGGCTAAAACAATTAAACTGATTCTAGTGATTGGAAAATGAAGTATCGTTGGATCGGAATCATAGCATCAAATAGGGCTAAAATCATCAAAACTGTAAGCAAAGGGACCGCGATGATGACAATCGCAAAAAACTGTAAGCAAAGGAGGAGATATCTAAACTAGATAGGACATTCAGTGGCGACTCGATGCATGTATATGCAGCAGCTAATTTGGGTGTATGAATTATGGAGAAACCACATATTCTTCTAGCTTCTGATAATATTACTATGCAAAGTGACAGCCAATTTTTCTTTTATTTATTTTGTGTAGACCTATATCGACTGGTTCAAGATTGTACATAAATATTGAGCAAGCTTCAAATTAGAAGACGCTAATTTATTTTATGTCTTAGTAAATCAGAAGACACTACATCACATTCAATCATAAGAAGCATCCGCCACCTATAAGAATTGGCTCCTTAGCTATACTCATTATCAGATTTAAAAAGGAAGACAGTTTAATTTTTAGGATAAACCATCTTCCTTTTTGCATGATTTGAGGAGGGACTCCTTAGCTAAAATGTGAATGACAAACTCACCTCCTCAAATGGAACAAAGACAAAAGGTGTTAGACCCCTCTTGTGTGAAATTGCTGGAACATCTGGGTTATGTGTTTCATCCTCTTGCCACCTCTCAACAACCCCAAGAATGTCTTCGTCAGGGCCATCAACCTCACTATCACTCACACCACTCGTAAGAAGTGCAAGTAGATCCATTCTGTTATTAGCACCTTGAGTTGTACCCCTCAACCTAATGGAAATGTGATGCGTCAAATAAATTTGTAAGAGGCACCAAGTAGAAACTACACCAATTAGAGAAACCAGCATTACATGTTCGTGAAGATTCTATATACTTTCCACTCTACAGTACAAACTTCAGGTTTATCAATTGCAGTCAATGTAGCGATTGAGTGACAACAAAGCATCACAAGTGATATAAATGAAAAGAACATGCCATCTGCAAGTGGAAAAATAGCAGAGAATGTGCACTAAGAGTCAGAATTTGATTTTTCTAATACAAGAGAAATTTTTCGAAACTTCTTAAGACTGCATGGAATTACGCAAGTATTAACCGATTACTTCTACAAGAGAAAGCCCAAGAGAGACTAGCTACCACGAAATCCACACATCACATATAGAAACCTATTTAAACATCTTAAGGATGCAGAAATTTGTTAGCACTGCTTGCACTAAAGGATAAGGTGGGAACTGTAATGAATGTTGACATTTATTGGAAGCACACCACTAAACTTTTTACAAGAGTTACCAGGATCTGAAAAAGATAGCCTGCTGCTTTCAAATCTGAGTTTAAAAAATCCTCAATCTCACTTGGCATCAACATATAAATTGAGTTTGCACTCTTACAGATGGTCAGTTTAATTATTCTTTTGCTTAAAAGCTAGTTTCTCTTAGAGAAAAGTTCAAGAACTTATACGGTGGCTTAAAGGGACAGAGGGGAAAAGTACCCAACCTTCAATAATGATTTAAGTTCACAGGAGCTCAGCATAAGAACTCAAATTACAAAAATAGAATGTCTGTGATCAAGTACCTTAAACGGAATCTTAACACAGTTGGACGCATTCCAGGGTACAAAAGAGCAGCTTCAACCTGCAAAAAAGAAAGCAGCGAGCTGCAGGTTCAAACTTTGCTTCACATAACTCAACTAAATACCAAAGGCAATACCCACTTAACCAAGGAGGAATGAACCATGATATAGGTTTCACCATATATGACTAATATTGCTGCTGAAAACAAATTGAGTTGTACGTAAAAGTAGGTTTGAACTTACTTTATCCTCTGATAGAGTGTAATTCCCCCTAAAAACACAGTCAGCCCTTGAGGCACGGAAGTTCAGGCATTTTGTGACATCCTTGACTTTTTGTGCTGAATTCTAGTTAAGCAATTCACAGAAGTTATAAACCAGTTATAGCAAGAACAACATGTAAAGATCTTTTAGTATGTCACAAGAGCTAAGCAACCAACGATGACTACCTTATAAAGGAATCTACCCGAAGGATAAAATCTCATATAGCGATAGTAACATACCTACAATCAAAGAAACATTTGTGGTGTTATTAAATGCCATGGAGGACTAACTGCTATAGAATGCAAAGTGAAGAAAAAGAAGCAATGGGAGGAAAATGCATCACTAATGAAAAATTCAAACACAGATCTAGAATTGATAGAATGTCAATGCTAACCAATTAAAACAAAAAGATTAAATAATTTAGGCTCTACAACTGACTTATTAAGGAGCAATGTCCAAATCAGAGAACTGAATAACTTCTTCTTCAAGGAAAAGTTGATAGAGATCGATGATGCATAACACAATGAAAATTCAAATACTACGTCCTCCCCCAAGAAACACAAGCCCCTCCGCAAAATAAATAAAAAAGTTTAGGAGACATCAGGTTGAATAAGCTTCTCTAGTACAAAAACATTCGTATTGGAAAAAAAAAGTACAGGTCGCACCCAACGGTGTGGCCTAGTCAATGAAGTGGAGTGAGAACCATGAGGTCTCAAGTTAGAATCACAACAGAGGCAAAAATAGTAGGTGACTTCTTCCATTTGTCCAAGCCTTGATGGACAGGGTTACCCGGTACCTGTGCTGGTGGAAGGTAGTAAATACCCTATAGAATTAGTCGAGATACGCGCAAGTTGGCCCGAACACCACGATTATTAAAACAATATACAAGTCTAATATTCTTCGAATGTTTTCAATTGACATATAAAGTATTCACTGTAACTTTCTCGTGGAAAAAGCCTTATGATAGAATATATTTCCTTTTGTGTTGGTTATGGTCGGATATGGTAGTGGCACGAAATATATTAGCAGGAAAATGGGAGATGGAGCAAGGGACTCGCATTTGCTAGACGTTCCGCATAGTAAAGTTTGACATATGTTAGCAAAATGCTGGTAGGAGAAACGGTTGAAGTGAACATGAGATATTTGAAGAGCACCCGTACCATTCATATATATACCCTCACCTTCCATTGTATATGTGAAGCTTCACTTGGTGAGCACCAGCGTCTTCCAACATCTAGGTGAAATCTTCAAACCCCATAAGCAGCATTGTTTTTTTTACCTCATCC
>AWOL01S0006013.1:0-17212 GCA_000715115.1 Nicotiana otophora
TATTGTGCGATAATAATGCATAGCCATCGTAGCAACCCGTGCACAGTCTCGAAGTCATAAAAAAAATACAAATACTGAGCTGGAATAAAATAACATTCAAATCATCTTAATACATCCCGTAGTTACATCATACTCATCATAAAGCCATTCCACCGCTCATCGAGCCACAAATTCCACTCATAAGGACATTACCGGATATATGAGTCCAAATGTACAGGTTACAATTGAAGCAACCGAGCCTAAGCTGCGGTCTAAACCTGGCCTCAAATCCTCCAGACTAGACCATCACTAAAACACAGAATACACATCTTGAACCTCGTTCATATAATCCCAAACCGGCGATGCGCAGCTGATACTGAGCGCTCATATGTGCATACGAAATGCATGGAAAGGATTTAAAGAGTTATGTTTCAAGTTGAATCAATTCAGCACGATAGAATAGAAGAAAGTGAAATTTTCCTAAGGGTTTGACAACCTCTCGAAGATAAGTACAGGAGTCTCCGTACAAATCCGCAAGCCTCTACTAAACCTGCTCGTGACTCGTGAGACCTATGTCAACCTAGAGCTCTGATACCAACATGTCACGACCCAAAAATCTCACTCGTCGTGATGGCGCCTATCTCAATACTAGGTAAGCCGACAATCTCAATAAAACTCCCATATCTTTTAAGTTTAAAAAAACATAATATTTAAATACAATATAAAATCCCACAAATATTGATACAACGCTCCCCAAAACCTGGTGTCACTGAGTACATGAGCATCTATTATGAATATAAGTCTGGAAAATACGGTCTATAATAGTGTGAGACCAAATGCAGTAAATAAGGAGATAAGGAAGGAGAGGTAAGGTCTGCGAAACACGGTAGCTAGTCTCTCTGCTCTCAGAAATCACAAAGATCAGCCCAAACAAAGATAACATAGTGTATCAACAAAATCAAGAAGGACTGAGGTATGATACGCAAGTAAAATCATGACTCAGTACAAGACAATAATTAGCAAGTAATTCAACAAGTACGCGACCTCTGCGGATCCCAACAGTACTATCACATAGCCTAAGCATGATTTCTAATATGATTTATAGTCAAATTGCTTCAATACATAGGGAGCATACAGCTAACAACAAGTTATTAAGCTTTATAGTTTCATGGGACGGACCAAGTCACAATCTCCTCGGTGCACGCCCACACGCCCGTCACCTAGCATGTGCGTCACCTCCAAAATAATCACATTATACAAAAATTCGGGGTTTCATACCCTAAGGACCAGATTTAAAACTGTTACTTACCTCAAACCGTGAAATTCCTATTCCGCTAAGCCTTTGCCTAGTGAAATAGCCTCCAAACGCCTCGAATCTAGCAACAAATAATTCGATTTAATCAATAAAATTTATTAGAATTAATTCCATAAGAAAATGCTAATTTTCCATAAAAATTCGAAATTTAGCTCAAATATTGCCTGTGGGGCCCACGTTTGGGAACCCGATAAAAGTTACAAATTCGGGAAACCCATTCAACCATGAGTCTAACCATACCAATTTAACCAAAATTTGTCCTCAACTCGACCTCCATATATTTAAATCTTATTAATCCCCGATTTACAAGTGATTATTCGATGATAATTCAATATTATTAAGTATAAATGATCTCAAGTGACTTATCTCAAGATTTCCCGTGAAAACCTAGCTCAATATCGCCCATCCCGAGCTTGAAATGCCCAAAAATGGCAAAATCTCGGAACCTCTATATTTTTGTACTGTCCAGGGGTTTTCGCTTCTGGGGGATTTTGTGCGCATCTCCAGACACGCTTCTGCGAGGAGCAGGCACGCTTCTGCGAAGCTGCCTCACCAAGCGCCCTTGCGCTTCTGCGATCAAACACCCGCGGGTGCGGGGACACTTCTGTGGCTACCTGCCGCTTCTACGATCGAAGCCCCAGCCACGCCTGGACGCATCAGCGATGGAAGGCTCGCTTCTGCGAGCTCGCACGTACGATGGAAGTTCTGCAGGTTTGATTACATCAGATGGCATAAACCTTCAGATTTTCTTCCAAGTCCAAGTTCGATCTGTTAACCCTCCGAAACTCACCCGAGGCCCCAGGGACCTCAACCAAATATACCATCAAGTCCTAAAACACCTTACGGACTTAGTCGAACCCTCAAATTACCTCAAACAATGCTAAAACCACGAATCATACCCCAATTCAAGCCTAATGAACTTTGAAATTTCAGTTTCCACAAACGACACCGGAACCTATCAAATCAAGTCCGATTGACTTCAGATTTTGCACACAAGTCATAAATGACATAACAGACCTATTACAATTATCAGAATCGTATTACGACCCCGATATCAAAAAGTCAACCCCCGGTCAAACTTCCCAAAAATTTGACTTTCGCCATTACAAGCCTAATTCCACTACGGACCTCTAAATAAGTTTTCGGACATGCTCCTAAGTCCAAAATCACCATACAGAGCTAGTGGAATAATCATAATTAAATTCCGAGGTCGTTTACACATAAGTCTATATCTGGTCAACCTTTCTAACTTAAATTTTCAATTATGAGACTAAGTGTCTTATTTCACTCCGAATTCCTTCCGGACCCGAACCAACTAACCCGGTAAGTCATAAAATAACTATAAAGCATAAATTGAGCAGTAAACAGGGGAACTTGGCTGTAATACTCAAACAAACCGGTTGGGTCTATACACTACAACCCTACATCAACACCGTGCCTAGGTCAACTCGCGACGCATCACAATAAACTGTATAAGACCCCGAACCTGAAGGCAATACCAATGCTGAGGCTGTAGTCAAAGCTGCCTTGAGCTTTTGAAAGCTCTCCTCGCACTCCTCTGTCCACATGAACGGAGCACCCTTCTGGGTCAGCCTGGTCATAGGTGTTGCAATAAAAGAAAATCCCTCAACAAACCGACGGTAATACCCCGCCAAACCAAGGAAACTCCAGATCTCTGCCGCTGAGGACGGTCTGGGCCAACTCTGCACTGCTTCCACCTTCTTCGGATCCACCTTGATCCCCTCACTAGACACAATATGACCCAAGAATGCCACTGAGTCTAGCCAAAATTTACACTTTGAAAATTTTGCATATAACTTCTTTTCTCTCAAGGTATGAAGTGCAGTCTTCAGGTGCTGCTCATGATCCTCCCAACTCCGAGAGTACACCAGAATGTCTTCAATAAACACAATGATGAATGAGTCAAGATAAGGCCGGAACATACTGTGCATCAAGCGAATAAAAGTTGTTGGGGCATTGGTCAGCCTAAAAGACATAACAAGAAACTCATAGTGACCATATCTGGTCCTGAAAGCAGTCTTCAAGATATCTGGCTCCGGAATCTTCAACTCATGATATCTTGAACGTAAGTCAATCTTGGAAAACACTCTAGCACCCTGTAACCGATGAAATAAGTCATTAATACGAGGCAATGGATACCTGTTCTTCACTATGACTTTGTTCAACTAGCGGCAATCAATACACATCCGCATAGAACCATCCTTCTTCACAAATAAGACAGGAGCACCCCAAGGTGACACATTGGGCCGAATGAAGTCCTTAACAAGCAACTCCTGTAACTGCTCATTCATCTCCTTCAACTCAGGAGGAGCCATGCAGTATGGAGGAATAGAGATGGGTTGTGTGCCCGGCAACATATCAATGCCAAAATCAATATCTCTGTCGGGTGGCATGCCAGGAAGATCAGCTAGAAATACATATGGAAAGTCCCTCACTACTGGAATTGACTCAACTATAGGGGTATCAAAGCTCACATCTCGCACATAAGCTAGATACGCATCACACCCCTTCTCAACCATTCGTTGAGCTTTAAGAAATGAAATAACTCTGTTGGGAGTATACTCTAAGATACCTCTCTACTCTAATCGCGGTAATCCTGGCATATCTAGCATCACTGTCTTAGCGTGACAATCAAGAATAGCATAATGGGGCGACAACCAGTCCATACCCAAAATAATATCAAAGTCCACCATAGTGAGCAATAATAAATCGGCCCTGGTCTCAAAACCACTAAGAGCAATCAAACACGACCGATACACGCGGTCCACAACAAGAGAATCTCCGACAAGAGTAGACACATAAACAAGGGAACTCAAAGAGTCCCGCAATACGCCCAAATATGAGGCAAAATAAGAGGACACATAAGAATATGTAGAGCCTGGGTCAAATAATACTGACG
Organism: Nicotiana otophora; assembly: GCA_000715115.1. Lineage (NCBI taxonomy): Eukaryota > Viridiplantae > Streptophyta > Magnoliopsida > Solanales > Solanaceae > Nicotiana > Nicotiana otophora. Next base: position 4,215 of record AWOL01S0006013.1, read on the forward strand.
CATCTCTATGACAGACCGAGACAATACCTGCAATGAAAGGATCAGAAGCGACTGCCTCTGTACGAGCAGGAAGGGCATAATATCTGGCCTGGCCTCCCCCTCTTGGGTTACTTCTACCTCCCCGACCTCCACCTCGAGCTGGCTGAGCAGGTGGGGTGGTAGCTGGTGCTGTAATCATAGCCTGAAGACCCGGTGGAGCACGTTGTTGATGAGAAGTCTATGGAGGTGCACCCCTCCTAAGTCTGAGGCAATCCTTCACCATATGGAGAGTGTCACCACACTCAAAACAAGCTCTGGGAGGGCTTGGCTGCTGTGACTGGCTGGGGCCAGGTCTGTTGGACTGGCCACTAGGAACACCCCGTGTAGGAGACACACTAGATACTGGTGGTGCATAATAAGGCTCCTGGAGCCTAGAAGGGACTAGAACACCATTGGCGGCTGGAATAGCTGAATAAACGAGGCGACTCACATAACCCCTACCATGACGATATGTTGGGGCACGAGCACCAGAATAATAACCAGTCTTTCGAGACCTCTTCGCCTATCTCTCCTCTCTGTCCCGGGCAAGCATACCCTCTAATCTCCTGGCAATACGCACAACCCGCTAATAAGAAATATCCATCCCCAACTCCCTGGCCATACTAATCCGGATATTGGGGTGGAGTCCCTCAATAAACCGTCGAACCCTCTCTCGAACAATGGTAACCAAGGCTGGTGCATGTCGGGCCAAATCACTGAAACAGACTGCATACTCTGACACAGTCATAGATCCCTGGCGTAGCTACTCAAACTCCGTGAGCCATGAGTCCCTGTGGCTATGAAGGTCATACTGTCTTACAAACATGTCCGAGAATTGAGTCCATGTAAGTGAAGCTGCCTCATCCAGACTACTCAGCTCATAAGCATGCCACTACTGATAGGCTGCTTCTCTAAGCTGGGATGTAGTAAAAGAAACCCCACTCGTCCCCGCTATGCCCATAGTACGGAGAATACGATGACACTCCTCCAGCAAACCCTGAGCATCATTTGTAGCCAATCCACTGAAGGTAGGTGGGTGGTACTTCTTGTTCCTCTCAAGTCTGAGCTACTCCACCTCAGAAGTTGTTGCCCTAGCGTCGGGCTAAACTGGATCTACCGGCTGCATTGGTACAATCTCTGGAACCTGGTTGACCTGAACCCACTGCTCTAGAGTACCGGCGAGGGGAGCCTGTGATCCTCTTCCGTCCTGAGATGTGGCAGGAGAAAGTGCAATCAATCCAGTGAACATGCTCAGAAACTAGGCTAGAGTCTCCTGGAGCGCTGGTGCAGAAATAGGTACCTCAGGTGTCTACCCTCTAGCTGGAGCTACTGGGGGGATCCTCTGTAGCAGCTCGTGCGGGCGCTCTGGCCGCACCACGTGGACGTCCTCGGCCTCTACCCCGGCCCCAGCCTATCGCAGCTCTAGCAGGGGGCGCGGGCGCCTGGTCATCTGATCCCCCTATACGTGTCCTCACCATATGCGAGAGAATAGAATACAGAAGTTTAGAATATTTTTTTTTAAGTCAATAATTTTTCGCACGACACGGAATCAAAGTAGTGAAAGTTTTCCTAACAGTTTTATAGGCTCCCGAATATAAGTGCAGACGTCTCCGTACCGATCCGCGAGACGCTAATCAACCAGCTTGTGACTTACGACACCTATGAACCTAGAGCTCTGATACCAACTTGTCACGACCCAAATTGCCCCTCCATATGACGTCGTGACGGCACCTAGTTTCTACGACTAGGTAATCCTAACATTGCGGAATAATGAAATGAAAACATAAATTTAACAACTAGTTGTTCAAAAATACACAGCAATCCCAAAATTAATGAACACCCATTAACTCACGAGTTCACTCATGCCAAAATTATTTAAATCCGATGTCTAAATCCCAATCAAAACTCGGAAACTCGGTTAGGGAACGTTTCCCCCATTTTCCCAACTTTTCAATCCAAATACGAAATTAAATGGAAAAAATAACTATAGATTAATGAAATACAACCTAAAATGAGTTAGGAATTGTTACCCCAAAGCTCTCTCTAGAAATCCCTCGAAACATTGCCAATTCCCGAGCTCCCAAGTCCAAAAATTAAGAAATGAATCAAACCCTTGATTTTCCCTCTTTTCTGCCGAGAAATCTCACTTCAGCGAGCCTTCAACCGCACATGTGGAAATTCAATCGCAGGTGCGAAATCCCTTAAGGGGGAATGAGTCTGCATCTGCGAACAAGGGCCATTTCTCTGAGCCCACATCTGCGCTCCACTTCCGCTTCTGCGGATCTATGGCCGCACCTGCGGTCCCAGCTGGACAGGGTCAAAACCGCTTCTGCGGCTCCATGGCCGCTTCTGCGGCGCCACACCTACGGCCCAAAGTGTGCAGGTGCGATTACACCAGGTGCAGCAGCTCTAGCAATTGCATAAGTCCCAAACTCAATCCGTTAAGCACCTGAAACACACCCGAGGACCCCGGGACCTCGACCAAACATACCAACCAATCCTAAAACACCATACGAACTTAGTCGAACCCTCAAACCATATCAAACAATGCTAAAATCACAAATCATCCTCCAATTCAAACTTAAAAAATTTGAAACTTCTAAATTCGACAACTGATGCCGAAACCAACCAAACCACGCCCGATTGATCCCACATTTTGCACCCAAGTCATATTCAATATTACGAATCTACTCCAACTTTAGTAATCGGAATCCGACCCCGGTATCAAAAAGTCCACTACTGCTCAAAATTTAGACTTTCGCAATTTCAAGCCTAAATGAGCTACAGACCTCCAAAATACAATCCGGACACGCCCCTAAGTCATAAATTACCCAACGGAGCTAACGGAACCGACAAAACTCCATTAAGGAGTCGTCTTTATACAGTTCCGACTACGGTCAAAATCCTAAAATTTAAGCTCCCATTTTAGGGAACAAGTGTCCCAAAACACTCTGAAACCCAAAAACAAAACCTCCTGGCAAGTCACATAAGCAGAAAAAGGTACGGGGGAAACAATAAATAGGGGATCGGGGCTAATACACTCAAAATAACATGTCGGGTCGTTACATGTCACTTCCTTAGCAAGTACCCAATGTTCCCGATAGTACGTCAATACCCGCCCTATAGTCAGGTACTCACTTGGTCCTGCTAGCACGGCTTCCCGGTCCGATTGTGCATCACACTTGGACTCTCAACGGTCCCCGATCATTCGGCGTACCCCTTTCCAGAATGATGGCATCTTCCAACTTGGAAATCCGCCTAATTCTAAAGCTTTGCTATTTCTTCGAATTCATCTCCTCACCTTGACAATGCCCTCAGGTAGTTCACAAGTCTATCCTGTAGGAAAGATACTCAAGTGATGCGCTACACGCATCGTTGGCAAGATCTCTGCTGCGATCATGCCCAATGTTTATAGTCCATGGCTCCCACGCTTTGCAATATGGTTGCACGACCTGGAAAACATGGCATTTTCTTGACCAACCCGGTTTATTGGCATATCACCACATTCAATATAAACCTAGACTTTCTTCAACCAGCAATATCAGGTTCTCGATCTCTGGTGGCATATGAACATCAATCTCTGCTTTGACATGATCTCCGTAGTGAAATCCAAAATGCACTCGCCATCTCCACTCTTTGCCTTGACATTGTGTCATGGCATAGTATGGCCTTAATCAGCTCTGATACCACGTGTCACGGGCAGACTTTCTTTCATGGCATGTATACATAGTAAGTAGATTTTTAATACAAATACAAACGTTGAGTTCTTCTGAACTCTACGCAGAACTGTAGCTCCGCTGCTCTTGTACCCGGTTCCCCATCACTATATCAGTGGGTGAGGTAGGATTTCCGCTAAGGAGGTTCGAAAAAGAATAAAATTAAAAAAAATTATAGGTAGTGAGAATTTAACCAATGACCTTACAAATGTTTTGAACCTTCTTGACCACTAAGCTATGCTTTTAGGGTATGTGAGATTCAAAATAATATATATATATAAAAATAGATTTTTCCTTAAATATACAGTATAATTCTTCGGCGAGGGGTGAATCCGCCCCTGCCCCTCCTCTGATATTTGAGAATAATAAATGTATTAATCAAAAGTCAAAAATTTGCAAATATTGGTGCTAAAGGACGGCTATGTGTGAGCTAGAAAAGGGACTCACTTAAAATCTGTGTGCCTCTCAGTAGGTTTGTTAGTTTGTAAACGAGTAATTGGCTATCTGAGGAAATTACTAAATTAGACTTTTTCAAACGGTCACAATAACATTGATTTCTCTTGATATCAATTAAATCCCAATACTTTTGATATTTTATTTAAAATATAAAACATATTAAAATCTCAATGATACATCGATGTCTCATATGTTAAACTAAACATTAATAAGATTTTTTTTAATACTTCTACCTCTTGGTCGAAATATTTTAATCCCGGGAGCTTTGAAAACTTTAATATCATTATTTTTGTCATTATCATTATTTCTATCATTTTATTTTGTTATGATGCATATTAGCCCCTCTTCCTGTTTGCTGCAACTTGAACTGGACCGCAACATTGGTATGATCTAATACACTTTCAATACATAAATTTCGAACTTCCTACACTTTCAATACATAAATTTCAATACCTAGATGTAGCATTAGCTATAGCTAGGTGGACTCAAAATTGCATATCCGTTGGTCTCACGGTCCCGAAAAAACAAAAGGTTATGACTCAATTAATAATGACCAAGGGCTGTAATTCCGACTTTCATAAACAAGACAAAAGAACAAAAACATTTGGTTAGAAAGGGTATTTTGTTGAAATAGGTGAACTGTTGTGGTCAGACCGATGGTATATCATGCTTCAAATTAAAATGCAAAAAGAAACGCGTCCATCAGGATTGAGTTACAGGTAATTTGAAAGGACAACACACTTTAAAACGTACTTCCAACTTTCTATGCAAACACACCATTAATGTAGCATAATATCACGGGCCGACTTTCTTACGCTTGCCAGCGGCACCGGATAGCCCGTGTGGCGCCTGCAGTTCCCCTCACTGCATGCTAACCTATCTCCTTTCCCAGGTTTTCAAGCACGATTTTATGTCTCTGGTGAAACTTGCCTAGAAGGCATGCTCCAATTGTGCCGCCCGTATGATGTCAAGGCTCTTGGACTTGACAAGCGTGGCGCTTCTCATCTTAGGATCTTAATCCATGCGTGCCCTGGGGGTTGGATAAGGACATGGCTTGTCCTTCGCCTAGAACTGAGCATCGCTCTCGCATGCATAGTCCAATCCTCAAGCTTGACACTCGCCTAGTGCATCCGCAAACAGCTTGTGCCTTGCCCGAATAAGGTAGCCTTTAGTCATTAGCCATTGTCTTGTGCTTCTTTAGTGGCATGCCCATACATAGACCTCGCGACACACTTCCATCCCGAATAGTGCAGTGTCGCCCCAAAACTGCACATTTAGGCCAACGGACCCTTGTCGCCCCAATCCACGCTTACAAGTCGACACATGATACCCCTAAGATAGGTGCATCAAGTATCCAATCGGCACTGAGATCTTTGTCCAATATTTAGGTAGCCCGCGGCGCATACTCGTCCCACATATCAACCTCCAGCGCCCGTTTGATGCCCAACGCTAGCCCGAAGCCATCGCGCCGTCCATAGAGTTCCCTAACTCATATGGATACCTAGAACACTCCTTTAACTCGTCCAGGCAGGCCCTTAAGGTTTCCCCTCTAGGTCGCTCATTTGATACGGCTTGGTGGCGCCACATATGGGGGAGGCAGGTTGAGCTTTCATCACCTATACCCCCCTTATCTATGCTTAAAATTAAAAAACCCGGTAAAGTCTCGTGACATATGGGTTTTTCAATCTCGTTTTTTCTCGGATTTTTTTGTCTTTTCGAATTTTCGGATTTTTTCCCGGTAAAGTCCTCATAACACAAAATATGTAACTTGTGCTCCAAATATTTATTTTAGTCCTAGTAGGATACAACTATATAATGTATTTTTCAAGAAAATAAAATAATAATAATAATAATAATAATAATAATAATAATAATAATAATAATAATAATAATAATAATAATATGAGATGAGTCGTAGCATTGTACTAAAATATTCAATAACAAAGATAATAAAATCGCACAATGAAAATATTACTAATTAATTCACCATAATAAAAATTTACATAATCTAAAAATACTATATAAGTCATACTAAAATACATACAACTAATAAGTACTACTACATTAATTACACAACTAAGCATTAAAGAAAAAGATAAACTAAGTTATACATTTTTATTATAAACCAATACAAAACTAAAAAATAAATATCCAACATATTTGTCATTCCTAGTGTTGAATTGAATTTCCTTTATTAGAATTTGTATTGATTTGAACTTTATTTGACTTACTACCTTTATGGATTATAAAATCTATTGGATCATTCAAGATTGTTAAGTCCAAACTTTAAATAATACGTTTAAAGATAAAAATTTGAACAAGTTTAAGAAATATTTATAAATTATATTACAATGAATATTTATAGGTATAAAATATTTTTAAAAATTATATAAATATAATGTCGGATTGGTTTGGTTTGGTTTCGATTTGACTTATTTTAGTTAAAATCAAACCAAATCAAACCAATTATGTCGATTTTTGTTTTCTAACACCAAACCACAATAAAGTTTTTTATTCCGATTTGATTCGAATTATCGAATTGGTCCTATTGTACATAGTTAGACAGGATATTTTGTTCCTGCATACTAAATTATCACATGGTGAATAGGATTGCTTGTGAGATAGTTCGAAAGAATATTATTCATTGGCAGAAGCTACAGATTGAAAATGCAAACACACAATGTAGCATAAGCTATAGCTAGGTGGGCCCGTTGTTTGAAAAATAACACGGAAATAATATTCACCGTCTATGACAATTTATGGAGCACTAAGACATGATAATCAACAAGAATAGAAAAATAGCAGAGGACAAAAAGATCACAAACCGAGACGAGCAAATTAACTATTATAATAAGGAACTTAACACTCGCTAGTCCCGAATAAAATACTCAATGGACTACGGACTCGAATGAAAGAACCCGCTTTACTCACGAACTATTTTCTTATCGTGCTTGTAATACTTCTCACTGCTTTTGCTCTATCTCGGTGTGTCTTCAACTAAGGTCCGAGGAAAATCCCTCTAATTATAGCTGAACAGAGCCGTGTCTCAAAGAATTGTATACGATTAAAATAGATTTCGGTCTTCCTACGTTCGATCGATATCGAATGTTAAAGAGCCGGAATGAGATTTTGGGAGTTAGCTCTAAATTCGGTATTAACGATCCTCGAGCCCGAAGGTCGCTCAAGGAGTTGGCTCGATAGCTCTATCGAGCCCGTGACCGAATCGATCCGCAAGGCACTGCTTCGAGGTCGGAAATGCGCGATGCCCATCTCGAAGGCCAAACTCGAGCCAAGACCGAAGGACCCGACCCAATAACGAGTTCGAGCCAGTATCGAGCCCACAGACAAGAGCCATTGCGACCGCACTAAGAGAGAGAATCTTGGCAGGCATCAAGGAAGAGACAAGTCATCATAGGCTTTCCACTATATGCTTTATTTTATTATTTTTTTTGTAATGACCCTCTTCTATAAAAGGGGGAATCCTTGTAATCTAAAGGGCAGAGACAAAAAATCACTTCTCAGATTGAAAGATATCCCTTTGTGTTATTTTGCTTTATCTCATTCATTCTCATTCCCCACTATTTGCATTCTCATAAGCTAAGAATTTACGTATTTCTATTTCTCTACACGATTTATATCAAATTGTATCGCATATCCTTAGAACCATACACAAAATCTAACGTTATCCGATTTTTTCTGTAAACTGTTTGGCGTCCACCGTGGGGCTAAGGGTAACAGTGATCGTTTGACATAAATATAAAGTTCACGCTAGCTTGCAACTTCAAAATCAACAATGGCTTTACCTATCGACCATGAAGCCGACCTTCAATATGAAACCAACAACTTGGCACCCGGTGCCGGAAGACCACTTAACGATGGCACTGAGGCTCGAATCGACGTACCCCAAATTCGAGCCGAAGTACCATTGGATGTCAATTCACAAATAGCTTTGGAGGCGAATCATCGTTCCGAACCCGGAACAAGCATTCAGGGCGGTACTCGATCCGTAGCCCGAGACACCCAAAACGCGGGAGAAATTTGGGCCAGCTTACGTATAATCTTCGAGATGCTACAAGCCCAACAAGTAGCGATAGCTCTGTTACAGAGCCAAACTCGCGCACAAAGCAGGCCGATTTCGAATCCACTTCGAGAAATCACCCCTAGAACAGATCCCGCCATAATGAAATCAAACGAGCAAGAATCGGGGACTGCTCCCGAAATTACTAAATTGCTCGAGAAACTCACAAAACGAGTCGAAGCCAACGACAAGAAGGTGGAAACATAAAATGCTAGGGTCGATCAAATCCCGGGGGCTCCACTAATAATAAAAGGGCTTGATTCGAAAAAATTGATACAAAAGCCTTTTCCCTCGAGTGCGGCACCGAAACCAACCCCCAAATAATTCTGTATGCCCGAAATTCCCAAATATAATGGTACTACCGATCCTAACGAACATGTCACCTCTTACACATGTGCCATCAAAGGTAACGATTTGGAGGACGATGAGATCGAATCCGTGTTGTTGAAAAAGTTCGCGGAGACCCTCTCCAAGGGAGCGATGATCTGGTATCACAATTTACCTCCAAATTCCATCGATTCTTTTGCCATGTTAGCAGATTCATTCGTAAAGGCACATGCTGGTGCCATAAAGGTTGCAACAAGGAAATCAGACCTCTTCAAAGTAAAGCAAAGGGGGAACGAGATGCTGAGGGAATTCGTATCCCGATTTCAAATGGAACGCATGGAATTACCACCGGTCACAGACGATTGGGCCGTACAATCTTTCACCCAAGGGTTGAACGAGCTAAGTTCAATAGCCTCACATCGGCTGAAACAAAATTTGATCGAGTATCCAGCGATAACGTGGGTTGATGTACATAACCGATACCAATCGAAAATTAGGGTCAAGGATGATCAGTTGGGAGCTCTGTGTGGACCCGAGCATCGGAACAAGACAACTATCAAAACTCAAAAGGAGATAGACAGAGAACAAAGGTCGAACAGAGACCGATATCGACCGTACGTCGCAGATCGGGTGAACAACGGTTCAGCACGCAATACAGTTTGGAACAATCAAAGGATTGATCGAGTGCAAAATTCTCGGGGACTTATGAGTATGAGAGGCTTTGATAAACATGCCGATCTTATAGAAGCACCTCGACTATTAGAATATAACTTCAGCGTTGGTACATCCACTATCGTGTCGGCTATCGGACGTATCAAAGACACTAAATGGCCTCGACCCATGCAGACCGATCCTTCCCAAAGAAATCCCAATCAAACGTGCGAATATCATGGTACCCATGGCCACAGAACGGAAGATTGCAGGCAATTAAGAGAGGAAATAACCCGCTTATTTAACAAAGGGCACCTTCGGGAATTTCTGAGTGATAGGGCAAAGAACCATCTTAAAAACAGGTATTCCAGAAAGCAAAACGAGCAAGAAGAACCACAGCACATAATTCACATGACTATCGGCGTCATCGATACCCCTCAGGGACCGGCGCTTAAACGCACTAAAACATCAGTTGTGAGGGAAAAGCGATCTCGGACTTAAGATTACACACCCATGGGGACTTTGTCCTTCGATGATGAAGATACAAAAGGGGTCATCCAACCTCATAGCGATGCACTGGTAATATCCGTACTCACGAATAAAATTAAAATTAAGCGTATGTTAATCGATCTAGGTAGCTCGGCCAATATCATCCGATTGAAGGTCGTAGAACAGCTCGGCCTGCAGGACCAGATCGTACCCGCAACTCTGGTTCTAAATAGGTTCAATATGGCATGTGAAACCACCAAAGGCAAGATAATCCTACCAATAAAAGTGGCTGGAACCATCCAGGAAACAAAGTTTCACATGATCGAAGGCGATATGAGATACAACGCCCTTTTCGGAAGGCCATGGATTCACAACATGAGAGTTGTACCTTTGACCCTACACGAGGCCCTCAAATTCCCGACATCGAGAGGTGTCAAAACGGTGTACGGAGAGCAACCAACCACGAAGGAAATGTTCACCGTCGAGGAAGCTAAACCAATATCCTCACCTTCGCCGATAAAGGGATCGGGCTCATAAGGAGAACGGGACGCCAAATAGCAATCATATATATTGGCTTTGACCCAGCCAGATAACCAGAAGATCGAGGAGGAGGATGATCAAAGGGTTCCTCGATCTTTCATGATTCCCGATGACTTCGACGCCACCAAATTAACAATCGAGGAACTAGAGCAAGTCGTATTAATCGAGCATTGGCCTGAGCGAAAGGCATACTTGGGAACGAGGCTGAGCCCCAAACTCAGGAACAAACTCATTCAATGTCTTATCGATAACATCGATTGTTTTTCCTGGTCCCATTTAGATATAATAGGGATCCCGCCGGACATAACGACACATCGGCTAAGCTTGGACCCCAGGTTCAGACCGGTAAAGCAAAAGAGAAGACCCCAATCCGAGGGAAAGCACGCATTCGTAAAGGATGAGGTAACCAAGCTTCTCAAAGTAGGGTCCATTCGGGAAGTGAAATATCCCGAATGGTTAGCCAACATAGTTGTAGTGCCTAAAACAGGGAACAAACTTAGAATGTGTGTGGACTATAAGGATTTGAACAAAGCATGCCCCAAAGATTCCTTTCCGCTGCCCAACATCGATCCCATGATCGATGCCACGGCCGACCACGAGATCCTCACTTTCTCGATGCCTATTCCGGGTATAATCAGATCCAGATGAACCTGGAGGACCAGGAAAAAACTTCATTTGTCACCAGATATGGAACATATTGTTATAATGTGATGCCCTTTGGGCTAAAGAATGCATGGTCTACTTACCAACGCCTAGTAAATAAAATGTTCGAAGAACAAATAGGAAAATCAATTGAAGTTTATATTGATGACATGCTAGTTAAATCCCTGCGCGCAGAGGATCATTTGACCCATTTGCAGGAAACGTTCGAAATTTTGAGGAAATACAACATGAAGCTCAACCCCGAAAAATGTGCTTTCGGGGTCGGTTCAGGCAAGCTCCTCGGCTTCATGGTGTCACATCAGGTAATAGAGATTAACCTCGATAAAATCAAGGCCATCGAAGACATCTTCATTGTGGACAGCGTGAAAGCCGTACAAAGGCTAACGGGTCGGATTGCAACCTTAGGCCGGTTCATTTCTTGATCATCTGATCGAAGTCACAAATTTTTCTCTCTACTCAAAAAGAAGAACGATTTTGCTTGGACCCCGGAGTGCCAACAAGCATTAGAGGAGCTAAAAAGATATCTGTCAAGACCACCACTACTTCACACTCCAAAAACAGACGAAAAACTTTGTTTGTACTTGGCAGTATCGGAAATCGCCGTAAGCGGTATCCTAGTTTGAGAAGAGCAAGGTACACAATTCCCCGTTTATTATATGAGTCAAACCTTAGGAGAAGCGGAAACTAGGTATCCACTCCTAGAAAAATTAGCACTTGCACTGATAAGCGCCTCTAGAAAGTTAAGGCTGTATTTCAATGCCATCCCATATGCGTATTGACCACTTACCCGCTTCGTAGAATTTTGCACAAACCTGAATTATCAGGCCGACTGGCCAAATAGGCCATCGAACTCAGTAGGTACAATATCAAATATCAACCCCGTACGGACATCAAGTCTCAAATTTTAGTAGACTTCGTGGCTGATTTCACGCCAACCCTCGTACCCGAAGTCGAAAAAGAACTCCTGTTGAAATCAGGTACATCATCGGGGGTATGGATCCTTTTTACGGACGGGGCTTTGAACATGAAAGGGTTCGGGCTGGGCATAGTTCTGGAACCACCCTCGGGTAACATTATTAGGCAATCTATTAAAACTATCAGATTAACTAACAACGAGGTCAAGTATGAAGCCATGATTGCAGGTCTCGAGCTAGCTAGAAACTTGGGAGCGGAAGTCATTGAAGCCAATTGCGACTCCTTACTGGTGGTGAGTCGAGTAAACAAAACTTTCGAAGTTCGAGAAGGTAGGATGCAAAGGTATTTACATAAACTGCTTGTCACTTTGCACCATTTGAAATAATGGACTTTACGGCATATACCGCGGGAACAGAATAATGAGGTCGATACGCTTGCGAATCTGGGATCGTCGGTCGAGGTAGATGACTCGGGCTCGGGGAATGTTGTTCAGCTTTCCAGATCGNCTGCACCATTTCAAACGATGGACGTTACGGCATGTTCCACGAGAATAAAATAATGAGGCCGATGCGCTTGTGAATTTGGGATCGTCGATCGAGGTAGATAACTTGGGCTCGGGGAATGTTGTTCAACTTTCGAGATCGGTAATAGCAGAGGGTCATGCCGAGATAAATTTTACAAGATTAACCTGGGATTTGAGAAACCAGTATATTGAATACTAAAAGAACGGAAAGCTCCCATCGGACCCTAAAGATTCTAGAACCATACGGACTAAAGCTGCTCGATTCACATTGGCTTCGGAAGGAACGCTGTACCGTAGAACATTTGATGGACCTACGGGAAGTGCATGAGGGCACTTGCGGGAATCACTCCGGTGCCGATACTTTAGTTGGAAAAATAATCAGAGCACGGTATTATTGGATCGATATGGGCAAAAATGCAAAGGAATTCGTTCGTAAATGTGACAAATGTCAAAGGTTTGCACCAATGATCCATCAACCCAGAGAGCAACTCCACTCAGTCCTATCCCCATGGCCGTTCATGAAATGGGGAATGGATATCGCCGGCCCTCTGCCATCGACCCCAGGTAAAGCCAAATTCATTTTATTTATGACTGACTATTTTTCTAAATGGGTGGAAGCGCA
>AWOL01S0006013.1:18022-32136 GCA_000715115.1 Nicotiana otophora
GGTATTATTGGATCGATATGGGCAAAAATGCAAAGGAATTCGTTCGTAAATGTGACAAATGTCAAAGGTTTGCACCAATGATCCATCAACCCAGAGAGCAACTCCACTCAGTCCTATCCCCATGGCCGTTCATGAAATGGGGAATGGATATCGCCGGCCCTCTGCCATCGACCCCAGGTAAAGCCAAATTCATTTTATTTATGACTGACTATTTTTCTAAATGGGTTGAAGCACGGGAGTTCGAGAAAATAAGAGAAAAGGAAGTTATAGACTTTATTTGGGATCATATCATATGCCAATTCGGGATACTCGCCGAAATAGTATGCGACAATGGAAAACAATTCGTTGGCAGCAAAGTAACAAGATTCCTCGAAGACCACAAAATAAAAAGGATACTATCGATGCTATACCACCCCAGTGGGAATAAACAGGCCGAATCAACCAACAAAACCGTCATTCAAAACCTAAAAAAGAGATTGAACGACGCTAAAGGAAAATGGAGAGAAATTCTGCCCGAAGTCCTTTGGGCATATCGGATGACGTCAAAATCCTGTACGGGGGCGACCCCATGCTCCTTAGTATATGGGTCTGAAGCATTGATACCAGTCGAAGTTGGTGAACCTAATGCCAAATTTTGATTTGCGATGGAAGAATCAAATAACGAGGCTATGAATACCAGCCTCGAACTATCGGACGAAAGACGAGAAGCTGTTCTCGTCCAATTGGCCTCCCAAAAGAAGCGAACCGAAAGATATTATAATCAAAGAACTAAGCTCCTCCATTTCAAGCCCGGGGACTTAGTGTTAAGAAAAGTTACCATCAATACCCGAAATCAGAACGAAGGAAAATTAGGACCCAATTGGAAAAAAGACCATTTCAGGTGCTCGAGAACATCGAAAAAGGATCGTACAGGCTCGGCATTATAAACGGCAAACAGCTATCAAGCAGTTGGAATGTATCACATCTAAAATGGTACTACTGCTAAGGTACAACCTTTCCATATTCATTTATATTTTAAAACTGACCCCTGCAGAAGTCTGAACGAGGGCTAAGATGGATCTTTCTCTTGAAAGCACGCGTTGCACTCTTTTTCCCTTAGACCGGTTTTATCCCAAATGGGTTTTTAGGAAAGGTTGTTAATGTGGCAACCATTGATCTTGCTGCACTTACAACAATATCCGAGGCCACTTTACAATAGACCTCGAATACTGAGGGGGCATTAGGCCCTCAAATACATCGAGTTCAGATGCAAGAGTTATTTCACAAACAGGTCCCGATAGGAAAAATTGTAAGATCCAAAGGGTTGAAAGGAACCATGCTCATATAGAGTGGCCCGAACCCAGGGGCGGAAAATGAACACATGTATATTAACGTGCGAAGAAAGTTTTCTTCTTTATCGGCATCTTATATCCAAGGAAAATTCCTTTATTTGGAGATTTATTATACAAACATAATCAAGTTAAATTAGACCCGTTACACCTGCAGGCTACATTGCATCGAGTTCGAATCATTCACTCGACTGCTAAGCCTACGTGCTACTTTTTTCGTGTTCGAGCAAGCACTCACTCGACCACTAAGCCTACGGGCTACTTCGACCATTACGCCTTCGAGCTACATTGCATCGAGTTCGAATCATTCACTTGACTACTAAGCCTACGGGCTACTGTTTTCGAGTTCGAGCAAGCACTCACTCGACCACTAAGCCTACGGGCTACTTCAACCATTACGCCTATGCGCTACATTGCATCGAGTTTGAATCATTCACTCGACTGCTAAGCCTATGGGCTACTTTTTTCGGGTTCGAGCAAGCACTCACTCGACCACTAAGCCTACGGGCTACTTCGACCATTATGCCTACTGGATACATTGCATCGAGAGTTCAAATCATTCACTCGACTGCTAAGCCTATAGGCTACTTTTTTCGAGTTCGAGCAAGCACTCACTCGACCACTAAGCCTACGGGCTACTTCGACCATTACGTCTACGGGCTACATTGCATCGAGTTCGAATCATTCACTCGACTGCTAAGCCTATAGGCTACTTTTTTCATGTTCGAGCAAGCGCTCACTCGACCACTAAGCCTACGGGCTACTTCGACCATTATGCCTACGGGCTACATTGCATCGAGTTCGAATCATTCACTCGACTACTTAGCCTACGGGCTACTTTCTTTGAGTTTGAGCAAGCACTCACTCGACCACTAAGCCTACGGGCTACTTCGACCATTATGCCTACGGGCTACATTGCATCGAGTTCGAATCATTCACTCGACTACTTAGCCTACGGGCTACTTTCTTTGAGTTTGAGCAAGCACTCACTCGACCACTAAGCCTACGGGTTATTTCGACCATTACGCCTATGGGCTACATTGCATCGAGTTCGAATCATTCACTCGACTGCTAAGCCTACCGGCTACCTTTTTCGAGTTCGAGCAAGCACTCACTCCACCACTAATCCTACGGGCTACTTCGACCATTACGCTTACGGGCTACATTGCATCGAGTTCGAATCATTCACTCGACTGCTAAGCCTACGGGCTACTTCGACCATTACGCTTACGGGCTACATTGCATCGAGTTCGAATCATTCACTCGACTGCTAAGCCTACGAGCTACTTTTTTCGAGTTCGAGCAAGCACTCACTCGACCACTAAGCCTACGGGCTAATTCAACCATTATGCCTACGGGCTACATTGCATCGAGTTCGAATTATTCACTCGACTGCTAAGCCTACGGGCTAATTTTTTCGTGTTCGAGCAAGCACTCACTCGACCACTAAGCCTACGGGCTACATCGACCATTACGCCTACGGGCTATATTCCATCGAGTTTGAATCATTCACTCGACTGCTAAGCCTACGGGCTACTTTTTCGTGTTCAAGCAAGCACTCACTCGACCACTAAGCCTACGGGCTACTTCGACCATTACGCCTACGGGATACATTGCATCGAGTTCGAATCATTCACTCGACTGCTAAGCCTACGGGCTACTTTTTTCGAGTTCGAGCAAAGCACTCACTCGACCACTAAGCCTACGGGCTACTTCGACCATTACGCCTACATGCTATATTGCATCGAGTTCGAATCATTCACTCGACTGCTAAGCCTACGGGCTACTTTTTTCGGGTTCGAGCAAGCACTCACTCGACCACTAAGCGTACGGGCTACTTTGACCATTACACCTACGGGCTACATTGCATCGAGTTCGAATCATTCACTCGACTGATAAGCCTACGGTCTACTTTTTTCGAGTTCGAGCAATCACTCACTCGACCACTAAGCCTACGGGCTACATTGCATCGAGTTCGAATCATTCACTCGACTGATAAGCCTACGGTCTACTTTTTTCGAGTTCGAGCAATCACTCACTCGACCACTAAGCCTACGGGCTACATTGCATCGAGTTCGAATCATTCACTCGACTGATAAGCCTACGGTCTACTTTTTTCGAGTTCGAGCAATCACTCACTCGACCACTAAGCCTACGGGCTACATTGCATCGAGTTCGAATCATTCACTCGACGATTAAAAGCCTACAGGCTACTTTCACTTCGAGTTTAAGCAAAACACTCACTCGACTATTACGCCTACGGGTTATATTCCTTCAAGTTCGAATCATTAACTCAACGAGTAAGCCCAAGGGATACATCACTTCGAACAAATCAATAATAGAGACTACAAAGTCCAAATTTGATTGAATTGTTAATATCCTTGTGAAAACATTTATAAAGCACGCATCAAGTCTTCACAAATCGGCCAAAGTTGTCTATATACAAAAATTTACATATGGTTGAATATAAACATTATCAACTATGCTTCTTGATCATCCTCAGGGACGTTTTCTTCTCTGTCAGGCTCTCCCCCAAACTCGGATCCGCTCTTGCTATCGTCATCGTCATCATCATCGCTATCAGAAGCCAAGGCTTCAGCTTCAGCCTCGAGCTCTTTAGCCTTTTTTATTTCTTCGGTAAGGTCAAAACCCCAAACATGTATCTTCTCGAGGGTCTCCCTCCGAGACCTACATTTAGCAAGTTCAGCAATCCAATGTGCTCGGGTGTCAGCAGTATCCGCCGCCTCTCATGCCTCTATATGAGCAGCCTCGGCATCGACCCGATACATGGCAATGGACTTATCCGCTAAGATTTTCGATGACTCAACCTCGGCCTTGGCCTCAACAAGCTGGGCTTCAAGCTCGTCGATCTTCTTAGCTTGAGCCAACCCTTTTGCTTAACGTTTCAAAGCTGGATATTGGCCGATAGTAAGTTGGTCAAAATGGTCTTTTTTTCCGCAGCCAGGCGATCAATAGTCTCCTTCCACCGATTACATTCAGCTTTGATTTGATCGACTTCTTCCCAAAGTGAACTGATCTTTTCAACCTTTTACTGCAGCTGAGAGAACGAAGGGTTAACTCCCACAATGGAGTCAAACCCATATTTTAACAGAACGGGGCTCACCTGCTTGTCAAGCTCGGCCTCTTCTTCACGAGCCTTAGCCAAATCCGCTTGGAGGTCCTTTATAGCCTCGTCCTTCTGGTTGCAAGGAAGCCTCTAGGCATCTCTCTCCCCCGAGACCTTCTGAAGCAGGACCTCACACTGGCTAAGATCGACCCGAAATCTACTAATGGCCTACACAGTAGGGAAAGAACACGAGTCAAACTCGGAAAAGAACAAGAAAACTAAGTAAAGTAAAATCATTACCCGAGTAATGAAACGTTGGGCCTCTTTCAGTAGAAGAGAAGCGTCCCCGATGTTAAAGGCATCACCGACTCCGATAAAGCAATCCCGGAAGGGATCCCCTACACTAGAGCCTCCGCCCATATCGGGGATCTTCAATTCTCGAGCTTCCTTTAATGCCTCCTCGAAAAAGGTGGGAAGAGAAGGCGAATAAATCACTGTCATAGTCCCAAGTGAATAACTCGGGGCATTCCGATCAAGACTCGGGATCCCGGAGTCAACCCCGACTGGTACAGCTGCCATCGGTTCAGGAGCATCGGTGACCTTGATAGCTCTGGCAGATCGGGACACCAAAGCCGAGGAACCTTCTTCTTCCTCGTCTTCTTCCTCTTCTCTCAGTCGTTGGACCGAGTCAATCGAAATGGCAATAGATTTCCTCATCACCCTTCGAGTTTTGGGGTTGGGGTCCTCTGATCGAGAGGCAGCTTTGCGCTTTTTGTCTTTCCCTGATTTCGGGACCGGGGACTCGTTTCCTTCTTCACAACTCGAAGGCCTCAAAGCGGGCTCCTTGGTTACGCCTGCATAAAAGGAAATCTGTAACGAATGGAGCACAAAGAGTGCCTCGAAGGAAACGAGAAGTAAAACCTTACCATGGTTCTTGGCTTCCCATCTGCCTTTAGCCAAATCACGCCAAGCACGTTCGGCATAAGAGAAAGTTGAGGCTAACTTCTGAACCCAATCCTCGAAGTCGGGCACCGCTTGTGGCATCCAAGGGGCAGCTGTATATCGGGAAGAAACATTAAAAAAACAAAAAGAAAAGGGATACAAAAGGCAACGTCTTATGAGAACAACTTACGATCGAAATTCCATTCCTCGGGGAACGACATCTTCTCTTCTGGAATAAGGTCACGGGTCCTCACCCAAATGTAACGTCCCATCCAACCCCGATCCTTGTCTTCATCGATGCTCGACATCAAAGCCTTCGATGCCCGACGATGAAGTCTGATTAATCCTCGAAAGATTTGAGGCCGATACAACCGTATGAGGTGGTTCAGGGTAAAATCCAGCCTGGCGGCTTTGGTGGAGAAGAAGCGAAGTAGGATTACTATACGCCACAGAGAGGGATGAATCTGACCAAGGGTGACCTGATATCTTTTACAAAAATTGATGATCACCGGGTCGACCGGACCCAATGTGAAGGGATAACTGTAAACACGTAAAAACCCTTCCACATGGGTGACGACGCTCTCTTCGGGGGATGGAATTTGCAACATGACCTCGGAAACCCAGTTGCAGTCTTTTCTAACAGCCTCGAGATGACCCTCTGTTATAGAGCACATATACTTTGACATGTGCTCGCATCGACCCAGGACGGATGAAGGATTCTCAATCTTAAAATCGATCTTTAGAGTACACGGGCCGAGAATGTAGTCATAAGTGGACGGCTCCACCGGCGCCTTGTCGCCGGAAAACCGTGAAGAAGAAGCTTTCTCCTTCTGAGGCACAGTTTTAGAAGTCTTGGCCATTTATATGGGAGGAAGAAAGATAATGGAAAGTAAAAAATTGATGATACCAAAACTCTGGTAGCAACAAGACAGGAAGAAAAGATGAAACAATTTGGGGGAGTGAACGCGTGAAAGAAGTAAATGATAGATGGTAAAGCTATTTATAGGCTCGCGTCATGACGGTTAAATATCACAGGTGGCCAACCGCCATCTGACAAGCATTAAATACCTTGAAAGGCTGAATCGATAGGACAACTATCACATACGTCATAATCGATCCCTGTGAAAACGTCGGCTTATGACCCGATCGAACCACCAAAAATCACATCGATTCTCACCGCATCCTTTGTGAGAAACGAGGGGATTATCTGTATACGGTCAAAATAAATTCTGCCCTTCCTACGTTCGATCGAGTTCGAGTGTTAAAGAGTCGGAATGAGTCGGAATGACATTTTAAGAGTTAGCTCTGAATTCGGTATTAACGAGCCTCGAGCCCGAAGGTCGCTCAAGGAGTTGGCTCGATAGCTCTATCGATCCCGCGACCGAATCGATCCGCAAGGCACTGCTTCGAGGTCGGAAATGCGCGACGCCCATCTCGAAGAACCGACCCAATGTACTCAATAAGTAATAGGACTAACCTCGGGCTGAAAGCAATGACGAGCTCAGAAGGAAATAGTCCAAATCCAGATAGTAACAGTATAGATATAATGGGAAAATAACAATAATAACTCAAAGAAATCCCATAATCAATTCTTACACAGTACAGAAATGTAGACATGCTTTTATGTTTAACAGTGTATGCTCAACACTGATAAAATATGCAAAGTATAACTGATATGAGAAATGTTACATATTTATGTCTGCATGTCAAATGTGCATGTCACATGTAATGCATCACAGTGATAAACTCATGTACTTACACTCTCAGAGTACTCAATCTCATTATCTCACACTCCCACTCATCACTCTCAATCACTCAGCACACTCATTCACTTAGTATTATACGGTACTTGGGCTCACTGCAGGTATGTCAAACTCCTGAGAGGCAGATCCTGCCCAAGCGCTATTATAAAGCCAATATGGCCTGCTACGGTGCGCAGCCCGATTCCATAATAATAGATAAAGCCTATAAGGCCTGCTGTGACGTGCAACCCGATCCATAATAATAATATATATAAAGCTAAGAAGGCATGTTGCGGCGTGCAATCCGATCCATAAAATCACTCATAATATGGCTCTTAGGCCCCAACTCAATCATCAATCTCTCCAGTCTCTCGGACTCACAAATTTCATGACAATCAGCCAAACAATGATAACATGTTGTAACAATAAATGACAACAGAGACTGTGATATGATATGCAAATGATAAATGTGACTGAGTACATAAGTACAATTTAAGCAAATAATTCAACGGCAGAAATGACCTCAATGGATCCCAGCAGAATAAGCATATATCATAAACATGATTTCTAGCATGGCTTGCAGCTCAATTACTCTAACACGTAGGATTCACATGAATATCAACAAGGTTTGATAACTACACGATACCACGGAGTCAACCAAGTCACAATTACCATGATGCACGCCCACACGGCCGTCACCTAGCATGTGCGTCACCTCAACACCAACCACATAACGAGTATTTCAGGAATTCATACCCTCAGTAGCAAGTTTAGAAGTGTTGCATACCTCAAACCATACAAATCATTACTCCAACAAGCCCTTGGCTCGTGAATCTACCTCCGAACAACTCGAATCTAACAATAAACAACATAATACAATCAATACAAGATATAGAAATTGATTCCATATGATAAAGCTAAGATCTTTAACCAAAGTAAAAGAGTCAAACCCGAGCTCACGTCTCGAAACCCGATAAAATTTATAAAATCCGAACACTCATTCAATAATGAGTCCAACCATACCAAAATCATCCAATTCCGACAACAAGTCGACCCTCAAACCCCCAAATCTTACTCTCCAATCCCAGGCCAAAATCCACCAATTATTAACTTGAAAACACATAATCTAGGTGTAGAAATCAATGGATATTCAATATTATTGAACAAAAGTGATCAAAGATGGCTTACCTCTTGATTTGTAGTGAAACCCCTCTCAATTATCGCCCCTAGCCTAGCTCCCCAAGTCCAAATATGAAAATTTTACTCTAACCCACGATTTGGGATTTTAAATAGTCTGCCCAGCAGTTACACTACGTGATCGCGGCATTACCCAGGCAATCACGAAGAACAAAATCTTCAGTGGACAAAATTCTCCTACGCGAACGCACTCCCCAGGTCGTGAACACGGTGAGTAAATCTCCAAAGGTACATAATCGCGGACACAAACATGCTATCGCGTAGAGCAACACGCCTGACATCACATGCCTCATTTTCCTTCTTCGCGAACGCGGCAACACTCACGCATTCGCGTAGCACTAACTCTCCAAGCTTTGCGATCGCAGACAAATCCTTGCTAACGCGTAGACGAGCTTCACCAATCACCCAAACAACCCTTCGTGATTGCGTAGCTTCTCACGCGATTGCGTATAAGGAAACCAGATACCTGAAACATCAGCAATCCTATAAGGACAAAATCAATCCGAAACCAATCTGAATATCACTCGAGGCTCCCAGGTCACCATCCAAATATACCAACACATCATACGAACTTAGTCGAAGCCTCAAATCACATCAAACAACATCAAAAATACAAATGGCACCCCAATTTAGGCCTAATGAACTATTGAACTTCCAACTTCTAAAACTTATGCCGAAGCATACCAAATCAACTCTGATTGATCTCAAATTTTTCACACAAGTCATAAATGATACCAAAGACATATTCCAACTCCCGAAATTAAAATCCAAATATGGTAACAACAAAGTCAACTCTCGGTCAAATTTCTCAACTTTCCAAACCTTCAACTTTTCAACTTTCGCCAATTCAAGCCAAAACGACCTACAGACCTCCAAATTAACATCCGGATATACTCCTAAGTCTAAAATCATCATATGAAGCTATCAGAACCATCAAAATTCCATTCCGGCATCGTTTTCTCATAAGTCAATATCCGGTCAACTTTTTCAACTTAGGGGACTAAGTGTCCCAATTTATTCCGAAATATCCCCCAAACCAAACTAACCATCTCGGCAAGTCAACTAACAACAAACGAGCATAGAATAAGCAATAAATGGGGAAACGTGGCTACAATACTCAAAATAACCGGTCGGGTCATTACATTCTCATCCTCTTAAATAAATGTTCGTCCTCGAACGGGTCTAGAATCATATCTGGAGGCTCAACTAGGTTTGGATAGCTGCTCTACATCTCTCGCTCGGTCGTCCAAGTAGCCTCCTCGACTGGATGACCTCTCCATTGTACTTTCACTGAAGCTATATTCTTTGATCTCAACTTTCAAACCTGCTAATCCAAAATGGCCACCGGCTCCACATCATAAGTCAAATCCCCATCTAACTGAACTGTGCAGAAGTCCAAAACATGAGACCGATCACGAACTACTTCTGGAGCATGAAAATATGAAATACTGGGGGAACACTCGATAGACTAGGTGGCAATGCAAGCTTGTAAGTCACCTCTCCAATTCTCTCAAGCACCTCAAAAAGGCCAATATATCGAGGGCTGAATTTGCCCTTCTTTCCGAATCTCATCACACCCTTCATGGGCGAAACTCTAAGTAATACCTTCTCTCCCACCATGTAATTTGCTAATTGTACAATTAAAGTTATATTTCACAAGAAATTTAGCAAAAACAATAAGTATGAATTTCTTACTTAGCTTTCATATTACAATTGTCAAAATATTTCATAATATATTATATAAGGATAAGGAGTTTGCTACTTATTAGCACATTACGATTATATATTAAGATGAATATCACTTATTACATAGGAACTCTGAGTTGTGATTGAAAATTTTCTGTGATTGTTTGTTGATGTCTAGTTATTTTTGGAGTTGTAGGAGTTTTACTTTACCAGAGATGGGGAAATGTCCAGCTCTTGGTCATGACCACTTTTATTTTTTGTACATAACTTTTATTTGGTAATAAAATATCTATAATTACAAAACATTAAAATAAATATAAATAACAAATAGTCCGAGAATAATTACAATATTTTCAGAATAATTTTCAATTTTATTAGGAATATATAATAAATAGTATTCAATCCATTCATATTCAAATTAAATTCGCCTATTATAGTGTCGATTTCAAAACAATTTTCAATTTTATTATGAATATATAATAAATAGTATTCAATTCATTCATATTCAAATTAAATTTGCCTATTATAGTGTCGACACAAATAAACATCTTTAGATACATCTCCGGTATGTGTGATTTTGTTTTTCGGGAGGTTAAAATTTCTAAAACAACAAATCCTAATTTTTTTCTCATAAATACTTTTTGACTTTGTAGATATTTTGTGCAGAAAGATATAGAAGATGAAGAAGAATTAATATGCTCATAGTTGTAGACATGAATTGACAAGGTGGATTGCTCTGATGGTAAGCACCCTCCACTTCCAACTAAGAGGTTGTGAGTTCGAGTCACCCCAAGAGCAAGGTGGGGAGTTCTTGGAGGGAAGGATGCCGAGGGTCATTTAGAAACAGCCTCTCTACCCCAGGGTAGGGGTAAGGTCTGCGTACACACTACCCTCCCCAGACATCACTAGTGGGATTATACTGGGTTGTTGTTGTTGTTGTTGTTGTTGTAGACATGAATTGGGAGAGGGCATTAAAAGAAAACGTAGCAACAGTGGTTTGGAATTGTCTCATCTTTGCTTTTGCCTAAATTTGATTAGTACATCTTATTTTGGATAGTAAAATCTTAATCGATTTTGAAGTCCTAAATATTAGGACCTAATTACTGTAGAATTGTAGCACCCCGAAAATTTTTAAAGTACTTAATCGCTATTAAGAAAGTTGATGTACGCTAATTATATTATTTTGTGTGCAGACGAGGACTATGAATATGATGGATATGATAGTAAGTGTACGGGGCATATTATAAGTGATGTGGGGTCTAAGGATTTCCCTAAGTCCAAGTCAAGTTGGAAGTTACATGATAAACTAAAGTTCCAAATGAGTACGCACAAGACCAAATTTTGGACGAGCATATCTACATATATATAAGGAATTATGTGATGAACAATCTATCAAATGAAAGATCTTCGAGTATAGTTTCTAACGTTTCAAACCCTTTGTCATTTGGACATTCCTACAAGAAGTTATGACCAAATTACCAAACGCTGGCAGAGGAGTCTATGAATTCGAAGCATCCGAGGTCGCGTCCGAAAGAAAGGCTGGCAGTGAAGTGCTGCCATAGCATCCAGTTCAGCATCAGAGCTTCAAATAAGAGTGAAGTGGATATGCGAAGCATCCAGGTCCGCATCCGAAACCTAGAAATCTGGGCTAATAATTACAAAATCGAGGGAGGAGAGTATTTTGTGTATTGGGGGTTAGGGTTCTTGAGGTGAAGGGGAGATTGTGAGCTCAAATCAACTCCAATCAACTAAGGTAAGTGTTAATGAAGTTTTGGGTTGATTTTTACTCAATATACATGAGTTATAACATCATTCTTGCATCCAAATGCTAGATTTCATCATCAAATCCTCAAGAACACTAAAATCACCAAAGTTGTGATTTTTCAAGATTGAGCTACTAGAGGTAATTTCAATACTTCAAACTCGTTTATTATGAGTAGTTAGAAGTATTTGAAGCATTTGTTACAAATTTTAATGGTTGAAAGACTGGATAATAAAACTCTAGTTCTGCTCATGTGACTTGCCGGGAGGTTGTTGTTGTGGTTTCAGAGTGAATTGTGGCACTTAGTCCCTAAATAGAAATATGTGAAGACGACTTCGGACTGGAGTTCTGTCAGTTCTGTTAGCTCTGTTGGTTGATTTTGGACTTAGGAGCATGTCTGGATTGTGTTTTGGAGGTCTGTAGCTTATTTAGGCTTGAAATGACGAAAGTCAAATTTTTGGAGCTTTTTCCCGGTAGTGAACTTTTTGATATTGGGATCGGATTCCGATTCCGAAGGTTGGAGTAGGTCCATAGGGTTTAATATGACTTGTGTGTAAAATTTTAGGTCAATCGGACGTGGTTTGATAGGTTTCGGCATATGTTATAGAAATTGGAAGTTTCAAGTTCATTAAGTTTGAATCGGAGGGTGATTCGTATTTTTAGCATTGTTTGATGTGATTTGAGAGCTCGATTAAGTTCGTATGGTGTTTTAGGACTTGTTGATATCTTTGGTTAAGGTCCCGGGGGCTTGAGGTGTGTTTCATATCATTATCGGATGCGTTTTGGACTTAGAGAAATGGCTGAAGTTCTGTGATCTGGTGCATCTGGTTTCCTTATACGCTATCACGAGATAGGGGTCGCGATCGCGTAGGCTTCGCTGGGCAGAGGAAGTGTTTTTCTTCGGGTTCGCGGGCAGAAGGATGCGAATGTGTAGTGGTGTAAAATGGTGCTTCGCGAACGCGTGGCAAGGTCGCGTTCGCGTAAAGTTAAGGAGGCTAAAGCTTGGCCACGCGCTTTGCTCATCGCGAACACATGAGGACGTTCACGATCGCGTAACTCTGAGAGCCAGTACATCGCATTCGCTTGGTGTTTTATGCATTCGCGTAGGGTTAAATCCTGGGGCAACAAAGTTGTTCTTCGTGATCACGAGGCAATTTCCGCGATCGCGATTAAGGAATCACTGGGCAGACTTATATCATTTCAAAATGATGGTTTGGCCATTTTTATCAAAACTTGAGTTTGAGAGCTCGGATTTGGACGCGATTTTGAGAGATTTTCAAAGACATCGATTGGGTAATGATTCTACACTCCATTTTGGTTATATCCACTAATCTATCTTTAATTCCATCCTTTAATTTCGGATTTGGGTTGAAACATTTGGGAAAACTGGGAGAAGTTCTTCAAATAAATTTTCGAGTTTCGATTCGGATTTGCTTAATTTTGGAACGAGTGAACTCGTGAGTGAATGTGCGTTCATACTTTGTGACTTTTACCCAATTCCGAGAAGTGGGCCTGTACACGAGCTATTTGTTGAAAAATCCGATTTAGTTTTACTGAGTAGCTACATGTGTTTTCTTTAATTTGAGTTATACCTGAGTATTAGTCTGTTTTCATTCTAAATTGGGCTATTCCAATATGTGTATATATCCTGTTTAGTCTAATATCGCATGCCTACATGCTTTAAATGCTTATTTGAACTCAGTGAAGCATGCTTAGTTGATTCCCTGCTTTTCCTTGTTCTTTATCAGTATAACTGTAGAAATCTTGTTGTTAACTATTGTATTTGTCGGTTTGAGCTGCGTGTTTACCTTTAAGACTACGAGGCAGTTCCTCGGGAGTTCTCCCTGTATATTTACATTTGAGACTACGAGGCAGTTCCTCCGAAGTTCTCCCTGCACTTTTACTTTTGAGACTACGAGGCGGTTCCTCGAGAGTTCTCCTTGCACATTTACTTTTAAGACTACGAGGTGGTTCCTCAGGAGTTCTCCCTGCATATTTACCTTTGAGACAATGAGGGGGTACCTCGGGAGTTCTCCCTATATATTTATTTTTGGACTACGAGATGGTATCTCGGGGGATCCCCTGTTGTTTACCCTTGTGTGTTGTAATGTTGCGTTGTTGTGTTTCCTTTTGTTAAATTCTAGTCTTTTATTATACTATATATTCTCATGCTTTATTTATTATATATCAGTGGGCCTGATCTGACCTCGTCACTACTCGACTGAGGTTAGGCTTGGCACTTACTAGGTACTGTTGTGGGGTACTCATGCTACTCTTCTGCACATGTTTGTGTGCAGATTCAGGTACTTCTTATCAGCCCCGCTACTAGCTGAGAGTGCTTGTTGTTGTACGGAGACTTCAAGGTACATCTTCCGCGTCCGCAGACCTCA
>AWOL01S0006013.1:33761-66581 GCA_000715115.1 Nicotiana otophora
CCCCCTCTTTTCTCTCCTATGTCATTTATCTTCCGTACTTCTTTTATTAGACTCTGGTGTATAGAGATACTAGTTTTCCTCTTGTAGCTTGTGATTTATGATGTTCCGGGTTTTGGGAAGACTCTGTATTTATAGAGTATTGGTTATTGTACATGCCGATTAGCATTGTTACTAGTTATTTAGTTATCCACTACTGTTAGTTGTCAAGTTTTACTTTCATTTTGTTATTTTTCGTAATTTGTTAGGCTTACCTAATCGTAGAGACTAGGTGCTATAACAACATTATATGGAGAGAGTTTGGGTCGTGACAAATTGGTATCAGAGCTCTAGGTTCATAGGTGTTGTGAGTCACAAGCTCGTTTATTTGAGTCTCGCGGATTGGTACGGAGACGTCTGTACTTATCTTTGGGAGGCTATAGAACTATTAGGAAAAACATATACTTCTTTGATTCCTTGTCGTGCGAAATTTGTTGACATCAAAAATTCTAAACTTTTGTCTTCTATTCTTTCTCACAGATGGTGAGGACCCATACCGGAGGATCGGATGACCATGCACCCGCGCCTGTGCTAGAGCCGCGAGAGGCCGGAGCTGAGGTAGAGGCCGAAGACATCCACACGGTGTAGCCAGAGCACCCGTACGAGATGCTACAGAGGATCCCCCAGTAGCTCTAGTTGGAGGGCAGACACTTGAGGTACATGTTGCTGCACCAGCCCTCGAGGAGACTCTAGCCCAGTTTCTGAGCATGTTCAGCACCCTAGCTTAGGCTGGATTGATTCCACTTACTCTTACCACATCTCAGGCCGGGGGAGGAGCACAGACTCCCATCGCCGGTACTCCAGAGCAGCGGATTCAGGTTGACCAGGTTCCAGAGATTTTACCGATATAGTCGGTAGCTGCTGCTCAGCCCGAGGTTAGGGCAGCAGTTTCTGAAGCTGAGCAGCTCAGACGTGAGAGGTACAAGAAGTACCACCCACCTACCTTCAGCGAATTGGCTACATATAATGCTCAGGGTTTTCTGGAGGAGTGTCATTGTATTCTCCTTACTATGGGCGTAGCGGAGGCGGGTGAGGTTTTTTTACCACCTTCCAGCTTAGAGGAGCAGCCTATCAGTGGTGGCATTCTTATGAGTTCAGTAGTCCGGACGAAGCAGCCTCACTTACATGGACTCAGTTCTCAGACATATTTTTGAGAAAATATGTCCCTCAGAGCCTCAGGGACTCATGGCGTGCAGAGTTTGAGCAGTTATGCCAGGATGCTATGACTGTGTCAGAGTATGTACTCTATTTCAGTGATTTGGCCCGACATGCATCGGCCTTGGTTGCCACAGTTAGGGAGTGGGTTCGTCGTTTTATTGAGGGACTCCACCCCCGTATCCGAATTTGTATGGCCAAGGAGTTGGAGATGGATATTTCTTATTAGCAGGTTGTGAGTGTTGCCAGGAGATTGGAGGGCATGCTAGCCTTGGATAGAGAGGAGAGAGAGGCCAAGAGGTCTCAAGAGTCTTGCACTTATAGCGGTACTCGTGCCCGAGCTGCAGTTCGCCATGGTAGGGGCTGTGGGAGTCGCCCCATCCATTCAGCACTTCTAGCCGCCAGTGGTATTTCGGCCGCATCTAGGACCCAAGAGCCTTATTATGCACCGCCAGTATCTAGTGTTCCTCCTTCCTGAGGTTCTTTTAGCGGCCAGTCCAACAGACCTGGCCCGAGTCAGACACATCAGCCACGCCCTCCGAGGGGATGTTTTGAGTGTGGCGACACTCTCCATATGGTGAGGGATTGCCCCAGACTTAGGAGGGGTACACCTCTGTAGACTTCTCAGGCACCATTTGTTCCACCGGGTCCTTAGGTTATGATTCCAGCACCAGCTACCGCCCTACCTCTTCAGCCAGCTCGAGGTGGAGGTCGGGGAGGTCGAGGTCGCCCTAGAGGGGAAGGCCATGCTAGATATTATGCTCTTCCGGCTCGTATAGAGGCAGTTTCTTCTGAATCTGTCATTACAGGTATTGTTCTGGTTTGTTATAGAGATGCGTCAGTATTATTTGACCCAGGTTCTACATATTCCTATGTGTCATCTTATTTTGCCCTGTATTTGGGCGTATCTTGGGATTCGTTGAATTCCCCTATTTATGTGTCTACTCTTGTGGGAGATTCGCTTATTGTGGACCGCGTGTATCGGTCATGTTTGATTGCTCTTAGTGGTTTTGAGACCAGAGCCAATTTATTATTACTCAGCATGGTAAACTTTGATGTTATCTTGAGCATGGACTAGTTGTCGCCCCATTATGCTATTCTTGATTGTCATGCTAAGACCGTGACGCTTGCTATGCCAGGTTTACCGCGATTTGAGTGGAGAGGTACTTTCGAGTATACTCCTAGCATAGTTATTTCATTTCTTAAAGCTCAACGAATGGTTGAGAAGGGGTGTGATGCATATCTAGCTTATGTGAGAGATGTTAGTATTGATACCCCCACAGTTGAGTCAGTTCCAGTAGTAAGCGACTTTCTAAATGTGTTTCTAGCTGATCTTTCGGGCATGCCGCCCGATAGAGATATTGATTTTGGCATTGATTTGTTGCCGGGCACTCAGCCCATCTCTATTCCTCTGTATTATATGGCTCCTCCTAAATTGAAAGAGTTTAAGGAGCAGTTACAGGAGTTGCTTGATAAGGGCTTCATTCGGCCCAGTGTGTCACCTTAGGGTGCTCCTGTATTGTTTGTGAAGAAGAAGGATGGTTCTATGCGTATGTGCATTCATTATCGCCAGCTGAACAAAGTTACAGTGAAGAACAGGTATCCATTGCCTCGTATTGATGACTTATTTGATCAGTTACAGGGTGATAGAGTGTTTTCCAAGATTGACTTATGTTTCGAGTATCATCAGTTGAAGATTCGGGAGTTGGATATCCTGAAGACTGATTTCAGGACTCGGTATGGTCACTACGAGTTCCTTGTGATGTCATTTGGGCTGACCAATGCCCCAGCAACTTTTATGCACTTGATGCACATTGTGTTCCGTCCCTATCTTGATGCATTCGTCATTGTGTTTATTGATGACATTCTGGTGTACTCCCGGACTCGGGAGGATCATGAGCAGTACCTGAGGACTGTGCTTCAGACCTTGAGAGAAAAGAAGTTATATGCGAAGTTTTCAAAGTGTGAGTTCTGGCTAGACTCGGTGGAATTCTTGGTTCATGTAGTATCGAGTGATGGGATCCAGGTGGATTCGAAGAAGGTGGAAGCAATGTAGAGTTAGCCTAGACCGTCATCAGCAACGGAGATCCGAAGTTTTCTTGAATTGGCGGGGTATTACCGTCATTTTGTAGAGGGATTCTCATCTATTGCAGCACCTATGACCAGGCTGACCCAAAAGGGTGCTCCGTGCAGGTGGACAGGGGAGTGCGAGGAGAGCTTTCAGAAGCTCAAGCTAGCTTTGACTACAGCCCCAGTATTGGTATTGCCTACATGTTCGGGGTCTTATACTGTATATTATGATGCATCGCGGTTTGGTATCAGTGCGGTGTTGATGCAAAATGGTAGGGTGACGGCCTACGCATCAAGACAGCTGAAGGTGCATGAAAATAACTATCCTGTCCACGACCTTGAGTTAGCAGCTATTGTTTATGTCTTGAAGATATGGCAGCACTATTTGTACGGTGTTCCTTGTGAGATCTACATCGATCATCGGAGCTTGCAGCATATGTTCAAGCAGAAGGATCTTAATTTGCATGGGGAGGGGGGGTTAGAGCTGCTTAGGGATTATTATATCACCATTTTGTACCACCCTGGGAAGGACAATGTGGTGGCCGATGCTTTGAGTCACCGGGTAAAGGGTTTGGGGAGTTTAGCATATATACCAGCAGCAGAGAGGCCCATGGTGTTAGATGTTTATGACTTAGCCAACCAGTTTATTAAATTTGATATTTTTTAGCCGAGTCGAGTATTGTCTTGTGTGGTCTCTCGGACTTCTCTTTATGATCGTTTCAGGGAGCGTCAGTATGATGACCCTCATCTGCTTGTCCTTAAGGACATGGTCCAGCACGGTGATGCTAAGAAGGTCACTATTGGGGATGATGGTGCATTGAGGATGCAGGGCAGACTATGTGTGCCTAATGTGGATGGTTTGCGTGAGTTGATTCTCCAGGAGGCTCACAGTTCGCGGTACTCCATTCATCCGGGTGTCACGAATATGTATCAAGACTTGAGGCAGCATTACTAGTGGAGGAGGATGAAGAAGGACATATTGGAGTTTGTGGCTCGGTGTCTAAAGTTCCAGCAGGTTAAGTATGAGCATCAACGACCAGGTGGATTGTTTCAGAAGATAGAGATTCCGGAGTGAAAATAAGAGCGGGTAACTATGGATTTCGTTGTTGGACTCCCACAGACTCAGCGAAAGTTTGACGCAGTTTGGGTGATTGTGGATAGGGTGACCAAGTCAGCTCATTTCATTCCTCTGATGACTACCTATTCTTCCGAGCAGCTAGCTCGAATATACATCCGCGAGATCATCAGACTTCATGGCGTACTAGTATCTATCATCTCTGACCGGGGTAAGCATTTTACATCACGATTCAGGAGGGTCGTACAACATGAGTTGGGTACTCGAGTGGAGCTGAGCACGACATTTCATCCTCAGACGGACGGACAGTCCGAGTGCACTATTCAAATATTAGAGGATATGCTCCGTGTGTGTGTGATAGATTTTAGAGGTTCTTGGGATCAGTTCTTGCTACTTGTGGAGTTAGCCTACAATAATATTTATCAGTTGAGCATCCATATTGCACCATATGAGGCTCTGTATGGTAGGCGGTGTCGGTCTCCAGTGGGTTGGTTCGAGCCGGTCAAGGCTAGATTATTGGGTACAGACTTGGTTCAGGGTGCCCTGGAAAAGGTGAAGGTGATTCAGGATCGACTTCGCATAGCCAAGTCAGGACAGAAGAGTTATGAGGACCGGAAGGTTCGCGATGTTTCATTCATGGTTGGAGAGCGGGTCTTGCTCCAGTTTTCACCTATGAAGGGCATTATGAGGTTCGGGAAGAAGAGAAAGCTGAGCACATGGTTTATCGGCCCATTTGAGGTGTGCGAAGTGTTGAGGAGGTTGCTTATGAGCTTGCCTTGCCTCCCAGTCTTGCAGGGGTTTATCCGGTATTCCATGTTTCTTTGTTCCGGAAGTATCACGGTGATCTGTCTCATGTGTTGGATTTCAGCTCAGTCCAGTTGGACAAGGATATATCTTATGTTGAGGTTCCAGTGGCTATTTTGGACAGGCAGGCTTGAAATCTGAGGTCAAAGAACATTGCTTCCGTGAGTTTAGTGGAGGGGTCAGTGGGTCGAGGAGGCGACTTGGGATACCGAGCAGGATAAGCGCAGCCGTTATCCTCATCTTTTACTACTTTAGGTATGTCTTTAAGCTCGTTGGAGAACGAACGGTTGTTTTAAGAGGGGGAGGATGTAATGACCCAGCCAGTCATTTTGAGAGTAATAGCTCTGATTCCCTATTAACTGCTTCCCTCGTATCTTTTTCTGTTCATGTGACCTGCCGGGAGGTTGTTGTTGTGGTTTCAGAGTGAATTATGGCACTTAGTCCCTAAACGAAAGCTTAAGTCTTAGGATTTTTTACCGTAGTCGGTATTGTGAGAAGACGACTCCGGAATAAAGTTCTGTCGGTTCCGTTAGCTCTGTTGGGTGATTTTGGACTTCGGGGTGTATCCGGCGCGTGTTTTGGAGGTCTATAGCTCATTTAGGCTTGAAATGGCAAACGTCAATGTTTTGGAGATTTTGACCGGTAGTGGACTATTTGATATCGGGGTCGGATTCCGATTACGGAAGTTGGAGTAGGTCCATAAGTTTGAATCTTGTGTGCAAAATTTCAGGTCAATCGGACGTGGTTTGATAGGTTTCGGCATCGGTTATAGAAATTGAAAGTTTCAAGTTCATTAAGTTTGAATCGGAGGGTGATTCGTATTTTTAGCATTGTTTGATATGATTTGAGGGCTCGACTAAGTTCGTATGGTGTATTAGGACTTGATGCATTTTGGACTTAGAGAAATGGCTGAAGTTCTGTGATCTAGTGTATCTAGTTTCCTTATACGCGATCGCGAGAGAGGGGACACTATCGCGTAGGCTTAGCTGGAAAGAGGAAGTTTTGATCTTCGCGTTCGCGTGCAGAAGGATGCGAACGCGTAGTGGTGTGAAGTGGTGTGAAGTGGTGCTTCGCGAACGTGTGACCAAGGTCGCGTTCGCGTAGAGTTAAGAAGGCTAAAGTTGGGCCACGCGCTTTGCTCATCGCGAACGCGTGAGGACGTTCGCGATCTCGTAAGTCTTAGAGCCAGTACATCGCGTTCGCTTGGTGTTTTACACATTCGTGTAGGGTTAAATCCTGGGGCAGCAAAGTTGTTGTTCGCGATCGCGAGGCTATTTCCGCGATCGCGATTAAGGAATCACTTGGCAGACTTATATCATATCAAAACGAGGGTTTGGCCATTTTTATCAAAACTTGAGTTTGAGAGCTCGGGTTTGGACGAGATTTTGAGAGATTTTCAGAGACATCAATTGGGTAATGATTCTACACTCCATTTTGGCTATATCCCACTAATCTATCATTAATTCCATCCTTTAATTTCGGATTTGGGTTGAAATATTTGGTAAACATGGGAGAAGTTCTTCAAATAAATTTTCGAGTTTCGATTCGGAATTGGATATCGGATTAGGATAATTTTGTTACGAGTGAACTCGTGAGTGAATGGGTGTTCATATTTTGTGACTTTTACCCGATTCCAATACATGGGCCCGTTAGACCTTTTGGGACGATTTTCGAAATTATTGTTAAAGTCTTGATTTCATTAATTATATTAGTCCATTATAGTTGTATTTATGATATGTAATTGTTTTTGGCTAGATTTGAGCAATTCGGAGTCGGATATTTGTGGAAAAGGCATTGTTACCGATTGATTGAGCTTGGTTCGAGGTAAGTGGCTTGCCTAACCGTATGTGGGAGAAATCTCCTTAGGATTTGGTACCGTTATGATATGTGAGCGTCGTCCACGTGAAATGACGAGTACGTACACTGGCTATTTTTTAAAAAACCCGATTTACAAAACATACTCATATTTTGGTGATTTCGGTTAATGATTTGGGTTTTCACTGATATACTTGAAAAGCATGCCTATTTTTCTGAAATTGTGAATGAGATGAGCATTTTATCTATGAGCTACTTCTTTTATTACTTCTGTTATGTTGTTATGAACTGTTGTTGGCTATTGATGTTGGACCATGACCTTTGTTCCAACTCGTCACTACTTTCGACTCAATGTTAGGTTTGTTACTTATTAAGTACATGGGGTCGGTTGTACTCATAATATACTTTTGCACCTTGCGTGCAGATATTGGATGTTGATGTTGTTGTGATCTACGGGAGATGGATTTGAAGATGTACCTATATTTTGATCATAGCTGCCTCTTGTTCATGGTAGCCTTAGATTTATAAAAATCTGTTTATGTAAATTTCAAACAGATAATATATTTATTTCATACCAGCTTGTAAATTATATTCTTAGCAGCTCATGATGTGTACTACCAGTCCGTGGGGAGTGTATTAGAGTCAATTAAATATTATTGGAATTGGATAGTTATTAGTTGGCTTACCTAGCATGTTGGATTAGGTGCCATCACGACTAGTTGGATTTTGGGTTGTGACAAGTTGGTATCAGAGCTCTAGGTTTCATAAGTTCTACAAGTCATGTGCAAATGTCTAGTAGAGTCTTGCAGATCAGTATGATGACGTCCATACCTATCTTCGAGAGGCTACATGGCATTTAGGATAATTGCTCATCTTTCTTTCTTTATCATGCAGAATTGATTTAGCTTGAAACATAACTCTTTGAATTCCTTCCACGCTTTTGTGTGCCCATGTAAGCGCTTGGTATCAGATGTGCGTCGCCGGCTTGTGATTCCATGAATGAGGTTCGAGATGTATATTCTGTATTTTGGTGATTGGCTAGTCTGGAAGACTTGAGTCCAAATTTAGACCGCAGATTAGGCTCGGTAGCTTCAGTTGTGTGAACTTGTACATTTGGACTCATATTTTCGGTAGTGTCCCTATGAGTGGAATTTATGGCTTGATGAGTGGTTGAATAGCTATATGATGAGCATGATGTGACTACAGAAGGTGTTCAGATGGTTTGATTGTAACGAGAATAGTTTGCTTGATATGTAAAAAACAAAGAGGGCCATTTGGTGCTTGGTGTCTGTCTTGATTTAACGTATAGTCTCGAGTATGAATGTGTTGAAGGATCTTTCATGTTGTTTAATTGTGGAGCAAAGTTTATTTTTACGTCCTGTTGATAAGTTCGGACTTTGGGAGATTAAGTGATTGCGTAGTGATTGTGGCTGCGAAAGGGTATATCAAAGTGCCAATTTTAGGCTAAGCATGTGGGTTATCTCGTGCGGAGTAATCTACGGAGGTGTGATCCTTATAATGTTCAATGGAGAATTTCTTTTCTACCAGCGGGGTGTATGTGTTGAGATTTGACTTTTAATCCGGTTAAGAAAGTTGACTTGATTGTCTAGAGAAATAAATGTGATCTTAGCGGATTATTTAGGTATTTTATGGTTGGTGTTGCATGAACTTGTAAAGAATTTAGTTGAATCTCAATGTAGTATCATGGCAGCAATATGGTATGTGTATTGTTAGTTATTGAATGTCATGATCTATGGCTTTGAGCCAAGTGGGGGTGCATGTTGTTGATGGTTTAATTTCATGGTTATATGTTAAATTTTAGTTTGGGTCTGAGGCATACTTGTGGTTTAGTTATGACTTGCAGAGGTTGAGATCGAGGATGACTCGAGTAAAGGAATTTCTGGATACGGGTTATGTTTCACTTTATGTGTATATGGAAATCATGGAATGAGTTGAGTTGTTATTCGTGACAGATGTAGTGTGCACAGTGTATGAATTTGCTCGGTTGCGTTAAGGCAGGGTTACTTATTTGGGGGTGTTGTTGTGCTAATTGAGCATAGGCAGTTCGTTTTCTTCGGGCAGTGCAATTTGAATTTGAGCAAAGTGGGTGACTCTCGAGAAGGTTCTAATGTGTTCGAGATTTATATATAGCAATTGAGAATTTTTGTGTAACGACCCGGCTGGTCGTTTTGAGTATTACAATCCCGTTCCCCCATTTACTCCTCAGTTTATGCTTTACAGTTGATATGTGACTTGTCGGGGTACTTGATGCACAATCCAATGGCGTATAAACCCCAGTTGGGCGATGCTACAATTTCCAATCAAGATGCTGCACATCTAAAGTTTGGTGACGCGATTACTGTAGCACAAAATCACCATGGATTTTCTGAAAATTCCCAGTTCAATTCTGGGCCAAATATCACAACTACTAATATGTATGCTGCTCAATTGTTTCAAGCAAAAGCAGATTCTACCTTGAATCAAAAATTACTAAAACCTATTGAAGTTATTCATGGAGTTCCAACAATTCAGTTTTCAATGGATGAACGGATGGAATTCGCAAAAGAGGAGGGATTGCATCAAGTTGTTGTGGTGAAGCTTTCTTCTAACGCACCAGATGTATCCACTTTAAGAAGCTTACTGCCAAATATTTTCGATATCAAAGGACAAACTTTGATCGTCCAACTTGCACCTAGATAATTGCTTATTAGGATTGATCAACATGAAGATTTCATCAATTCACTTGCGAGGTTTGTTAACTACTTTAAATACAATGGTAGGGAGCACCAAATCAGAGTTTTTCCATGGTCGGTTGGTTTTAATGTAAAGGAGGAAACGACAAAGGCAGTGGTTTGGATTTCCTTGCCTAATCTCCCAACGGAGTTGTTCGCAATGAAGGCATTGTTGTCTATAGCTTTAGCTGTTGGCAAGCCTATAGCCATTGACAAAGATACTCAGATTAAGTCGCGTCCTAGTACTGCAAGAATTAAGGTTATCCTTGATTTTATGGACAAACTACCACATAAATTGAGGCTACAATTCTGGACAAACAAACGGGCAAAATGGTTGAAGTTTTTCAAGATTTTATGTATGATAATTTGCCGTTATATTGCAACCACTGTAAACACCAAGGGCATGATGAAAAAACATGTCGCCGTTTGAATGAAAATGTAGTAGGGAGCAGGCCAGGAGAGGAACATGCTATCGTGCAAAGTGATGAAGAGATACTGGTTAAGGAAGGTAATTTAGTTGAGAAGTATCAAGGGGATTTGAGGCAATTGCTTAATGAAAAAAAGCGACTGCCAGGTTTGACTTAGGCAGCAGGCGTCGAGGATATAGCCCATAGAACTGATGGTGCCCAGGTTCATTACAAATCTGGGAATCAGTCTTTTAAAAATGCTACTGTTGGGGCATTAAATGCTAGTGGTGATGAGAGCTCAGCTGACTTGCATGGAAAATCATCTGGTGTTGTTCAATTGCAGGATGATCGAGCTATTGAAGTCATTGGTGCTGAGAAGAATTTATATGTTCCAGGTGTTAGTGAGGTACATGGAAATCAGTTAGCTATTGAAGTTTCAAATTTGGAAGCTACTGTTCCACTGAAGACTGCAGGGGAACAAACATATTCTGTTTCAAAAAAGGCTTTGCTTCCTGTTGAAACAACTCTTGCCAAGGCTTCTAATCATGCAGTTGTAGCTGAGCAGAGTAATTCGTGACCAGTCTCAATGGATGCTACTGGTGTTGTGAAAAATAAACTCCCAGCTGATATACCCGATACACAAGCTTTGGACACAAATCACAGGGCAGTGAGTAAGGCAACTGCAGATGCACTAGTTGGAGATGTTTGTGGATATGCTGAAAGTTCAAATTGGGCAACACTGAATGCTACTGCTGGACGTGTTGAACATGTGAGAGCTTTAAATAATAAAAATGCTACAGGTATTAAGGCAAAGGCACAAGCTGGGCACTCGCAAGAAACTACAAATGATCAAGAAAAATACAGTGTTCAAGTAGGGGAGGAAAAATCTAGGCAGTTTATTGCCATTTCATGCAGACCTGGTGCAGTGCCATCAAGAGTAGTAGTTGCTACTGCTGTTGTGAAGGATGGACAGGAGCTTGATCGAGATGCATCAGTTGTTGATGGAAAAGGGCATATTACAGTACAACAAGCAGCTACTACAAACTCTAGAGGTCAAAAAGAGATGACTTGTAAGGCTCTATCCATGATGATTTCTGCCTCTACATTGCAAATTAAAAAAGAGGAAAGCACTCTGGTAATTGCACAACATTTAAACGACATAGAGAAGGCAGATATGTGGGCAGATCAGATTGAGAAGGAGGAAGGGAATGAGGTAACAGTTCCAATTGCAGCAGCTATTAGTGGGATTACTAAGGATTTGGAGAATGATTCAGCTGCAGTTTACGATCGCGATTCGACTGCTGTTACTAAGGGTCCAGCTGCTCGCCAACAATCTGATGAAGCAGGGAATCGTCAGGGACAAACTATCTTACAACAATTAACAAAAGGGATGGATAAAGAAGTTGGGCAAGGAATGCAATCCAATATACAACGCATGAAGGAACAAACTAGTAGACAAGAACTACAAGCAAAAGCAAAAGAAGTTGGAGTTGTGCAGGTCGTGCATTCTAAGCCTGTTTCTACTGGGGTTCTAGCTACTGTTAAGAATGTGGAAGGCCATGTGCAAGTGGAAAAATTTCCTAAGGATGATGGAGTGACAAAGAAAACAGCAGGGGATAATTGGAAACAAGTGCAGCGATCTCCTAGTAGACAAGGTGCGTCTCCAGATGAGGAGAATTATAGAATCAATCCATTAACCTTAATGCAGCAGCAAATCATTCCATTAGAGCGTACTGTTGCATTGAATGCAACGTTTGATCAAGCTGCATCTAGCTTTGGTAATGCAGCAGCAACAACTGGAAATAGCACTTTAATAACTGCAACATACAATTTGACACCAACAAATATCATCCACGCTCTTGTTTCACATGACATGGAAACATTGAGAGGTCTTGATAATAAGAGGAAAGATCAAATAGCATTGTCGAATGAGTACAGACATATTGACGATTTTGGGATGCATATGGTCATGATTTTTATGAAGAAGGAGAAGAGGATGCACTACTGGATGCCACCTTCAACATTATAGCTAGAGAGGGAGATCTTTCACCAAGACATGTGCGAAGTGGATCCAACAAATACAAGAAGAAGGCACCAGACAGGCAACATAGTTGGGACGGCAAAGCAACACAAGAGGTTGTCATTAGGAAACCTCCAATGAGAATTGCAAAGCAAAAGGTGACTTCCTCAACTACCTCCACAAGGTCCAATAGATCAAAAAAGAAATGATAAAGTTTGAAGAATACTTGAAGGCAGTGGAAGAAGAAGCGAAGGAGCTACAAATTGAAGAATGCACAAGGTTGAAGAAAGAGGGGCACCACTCAATTTTTTACATTGTTATATTTTATCACTTTTTAAGTAGCATCAATTGTAATATCATCATAGTTTATGTTATAAACTCTGTGATGATCATAGAGTACCTAGTTTTTTCCAGTTCGTTTTTTCTTCATGCTTGCTAGTAGATGAGGTTTATTATGCATCAATAGGATTTATAAGGTAAGGTCTAGCACAGTATGTGTCTGCTATATTCCTATGCCTTTGGGAAGATCCAAGCGGCTATGAGATTATATGCCCTAGTGATACTTTTGCCGGCAGCTAAACCATGTTCCTCTACATGAGGCTGCCATCTAAGGCAATGGAGGAGCAGATGAGTGATTATATAGCCAAGGCATAGAGGCAACACTACTGTAACTTTTCCCCCTTCTTGTACTCTTCCGTTGTGGTTTTTTCTTTTATTTTATT
Source organism: Nicotiana otophora (assembly GCA_000715115.1). Taxonomy (NCBI): domain Eukaryota; kingdom Viridiplantae; phylum Streptophyta; class Magnoliopsida; order Solanales; family Solanaceae; genus Nicotiana; species Nicotiana otophora. The sequence goes on from AWOL01S0006013.1 coordinate 46,598, forward strand.
ATTAAAACAATAGCTACTAGGCTTGCTTGGTAATATAATTTGCGAAAAATAAAAGTTGAAAAGATTGACCGGATGTTGAATTATGTGTAAACGGCCCCCGGAATAGAATTTTAATGATTCCAATAGCTACGTATGGTAATTTCGGACTTAGGAGTGTGTCCGGGTATTTATTTTGAGGTCCATAGCTAAATTAGGCTTGAAATGGAAAAAATAGGAAATTTAAGTTTGAAAGTTTGACCGGAGAGTTGACCTTTTGATATCAGGATTAAAATCCGATTCTGGAAATTGAAACAACTTTGTTATGTCATGTATGATTTGTGTGCAAAATTTGCGGTCAATCGGAGTTGATTTGATAGGTTTCGGGCTCGAATGTAAAATTTGGAATTCGTTAGTTTTGAATAGGCTTGAATTGGGGTACGATTCGTGTTTTAGTGTTGTTCAATGTAATTTGAGGCATCGACTAATTCTGTGTCATATTATGGACTTGTTAGTATACTTGATTGGGGTCCCATGTCGCTCGGATGCGTTTTGGAAGAGTTTGAAGTTTACAGCATAAGCATGTAATGATCCAAAGGTCCCTTTTTAGTTTTAGAGATAAAAATTCGATTTCGAGACTTCTAGGAGTTTGATAATAAATTATAGGAATGATATGGAAAGTATGGCCTAATTTAATTAAGCCGCGATTGGGTTTTAGCGCGAAACATGAGTTAATTGTTTAACGAGCAAATTTGGTATAGCATTGAACAAATGAGCTCCGAATTGAGTTTCGACTAAAGGACTAGGTTCCTATTATTATTATTATTATTATTATTATTATTATTATTATTATTATTATTATTATTATTATTGACTCATAGGAATAAGAATCGTCGAATTCTGAGTTCGTATGATGGAGTTAGAGCCTTTTTAGTGAAAATAAATATTGCTGGTGCAACAGGGTCTGGTGCGCACCTTTAGCGACCAGATATGGCACTTATAGCGACGGGAATTGGGTTTTCGTGACCGGAATAGTGTTTTTATTGAGCAGTTTGTTTTAGCTCATTTCAACATTTTTGGACGAAAGAACGTGGCTTTGGGCAATGTTTGAGCAAGAAATCATGGGAAATCTTGAGGTAAGTCACTTGTGATCATTTCTACTCCATTATATTGAATTATGATCGAATAAGCTGACTAGATTACATGATTTTGAGGTGTAAATCGGGGATTTGGACCTACGGATTTGAAAATACGATTTGAGGATTTGGAGGTCGAGTTGATATCAGAATTTGGTAAAATTGGTATGGTTAGACTCGTGGTTGAATGGGCTTTCAGATTTTATAACTTTTGTTGGGTACCGAGATGTAGACCCCACATGCGATTTTCGGGTAAAATTTCGGATTTTGATGGGAAATCTGTATTTTCATATGGAATTAATTCCTATAATTTATTTTGACTGAATCAAATAATTTATGACTAGATTCGAGGCGTTTGAAGTCCGATATGCGAGGCAAAGGCATTGCAGAGTAAAGAATTGCACGACTTCAGGTAAGTAACACTTCTAAACTTAGTTTTGAGGGTATGAATCCCCGAATTTGGTGTTATATCAATTGTTTGAAGGTGACGCATATGCTAGTTAACGAGCGTGTGGGCGTGCACCATAGCAATTATGACTTAATAAATTTTGTGGAGTTTCAAAATTAAAGAAACATGTTATTATCCAAAGATTTTCCATGTGTTAGGAAAAATTGAGCAAAGACTCGTATTAAAGATCGTGATTGGGCTACGTGCCGATATTTTGGGACCCATAGGATCGTGTTGCTGTTGAATTGAATTGTTTAAAAAATGTATATGCCATACTCAATCATGTTCATCCATTGTGAATATAATTATGGGTTCGGGGTTGCCTGCCTGCAGCAGGCCATATTGGCTTTATATATATTATTATATATGGAGCGGGGCTGCCCGCCTGTAGCAGGCCTTATTGGCTTTATTATTATACGGATTGGGACTGCCCGCCTGTAGTAGGCCATATCAGATTTATATCACGCTTGGGCTAAAGGATCTCCTACGGAGTCTGTACACACCACTAATGAGCGTAGATGATTATACATTCGGGATTGACTTCCCAGGGCATGGACTTGCCTTACTTATTTATATTGTGAAAAGTTTTCCCTGGACATGGATCTAGTCTGTATCATTTACATTTGGGGATAAATTACCCCGGACTGGATTGACCTTATATGGTACTAAGTAACTGACTATTAGGCGATGTCTATTTATATATATATCTGAATCCCAATTCTATGCTTTTCCTGCCATGTCAGATGCTGAGAGGGGGAGGCCAATTAGGTGGCGGTCAGGCCCAATTATATGCTTTTCCTGCCAGGTCAGATGTCGTTGCTTCAGATGAAGTGATCACGGGTATTATCACATGGAAGATTCTATATTATTTGACCCTGGTTCCACATATTCGTATGTTTCATCGTATTTTACTCATTATCTGGATATGCCCCGTGATTCCTTAGTTTTACCTGTTCATGTATCTACGCCGATGGGCGATACTATTTTTGTGGACCGTGTGTATCGATCTTGTGTGGTAACTATTGGGGGATTGGAGACTAGAGTTTATCTCTTATTGCTTAGTATGGTTGATTTTGATGTAATTTTGGGTATGAACTGGTTGTCTCCATGTCATGCTATTCTGGACTGTCAAGCAAAAATGGTGGCGTTGGCGATACGGGGATTGTCGAAGGTCGAGTGGAGAGGTTCTCCAGATTATGTTCCCAGTAGGGTAATGTCTTACTTGAAGGCTCAACGTATAGTTGGGAAGGAGTGTTTGTCATATTTGGCCTTTGTGAGAAATGTTGAGGCATATACTCCTACTATTGATTTAGTACCAGTAGTGCGGGATTTTTCGGATGTATTTCCTGCAGACATGCTGGGTATGCCACCCGACAGAGATATTGATTTCGGTATTGACTTGGTGTCGGGCACTCAGCATATTTCTATTCCTTCGTATCGTATGGCACCAGCCTAGTTGAAAGAATTAAAAGAGCAACTTCAAGAACTCCTAGATAAGGGTTGTATCAGGCCTATTGTATCACCTTAGAGTACACCGGTTCTATTTGTGCAAAAGAAAGATGGCACTATGTGGATATGCATCGATTACAGGCAGTTGAACAAAGTTACAATCAAGAATAAATATCCTTTGCCACATATTGATGATTTATTTGACTAACTTCAAGGTGCATGGGTATTCTCCAAAATTGATTTGAGATCCGGGTATCACGAGTTAAAAATTTGGGATTCAGAACTCGTTATGTCCACTATGACTTTTTCGTAATGTCTTTTGGGCTAACCAACGCCCCAACAACATTTATGCACTTGATGAATATTGTATTTCAGCCATATCTTGATTTATTTGTCATAGTATTTATTGATGATATCCTGGTGTACTCACGAAGCTAGGAGGAACATTCACAACATTTGATTATTGTACTACAGAGGCTGAGGGAAGAGATTCTTTATGCCAAATTCTCTAAGTGTGAGTTCTGGCTTAGTTCGGTGGTATTCTTAGGACACATAGTGTCCAGTGAAGGGATTAAGGTGGATCTGAAGAAAATAGAGGCAGTTCAGAGTTGGCACAAGCCATCTTTAGCAACTGAGATTCAGAGTTTTCTTGGCTTGGCTTGGTATTATCGTCTCTTTGTGGAGGGCTTCTCGTCTATTGCATTGCCCTTGAATAAATTGACCCAGAAAGGATCTCCATTCAGGTGGTCGGATGAGTTTGAAAAGATCTTTCAGAAGCTCAAGACTGCCTTGACCACAGTTCCAGTTCTAGTTTTCCCTTCAACTTCAGGCTTTTTTACAGTGTATTATGATGCTTTTCGGATTGGTATTGGGTGTGTCTTAATGCAGGAGGGTAGAGTGATTGCTTATGCTTCGCGCCAGTTGAAGCCACATGAAAAGAACTACCGTGTCCATGATTTAGAATTGGAAGCCATTATTCATGCATTGAAGATTTGGAGACACTATCTCTATGGTGTGTCTTGTGAGGTATTTACATATCATCGGAGTCTTCAGCACTTATTCAAACAGAAGCATCTGAACTTGAGGCAGCGAAGATGGTTGGAGATGCTGAAGGATTATAATATTACTATTCTGTATCATCCCGGGAAGGCAAATATGGTGGCCGATGCCTTGAGTAGAAAGGCGGTGAGTATGGGTAGCCTTGCATTCATTCTTGTTGGTGAAAGGCCTTTTGCAGTTGATGTTCAAACCTTGGCTAATCAGTTCATGAGGTTAGATGTTTCGGAGCCCAGTCGGGTTCTAGCCTGTGTGCTTTCACGGTCTTCCTTATATGACCACATCAGAGAGCGCAAGTATGGTGATCCCCATTTTCTTGTCCTGAAGGATACAGTTCAACACGGTAATGCCAAGTATGTTACTATTGGAGATGATGGGATATTGATAATGCAGGGTCGTATTTGTGTGCCAAATGTAGATGGACTGCATGAGTTGATTCTTGAAGAAGCCCACCTTTTGCGGTATTCCATTCATCCGGGTGCCGCTAAGATGTACCAAGACTTGAGGCAGCACAATTGGTGGAGAAAAATGAAGAAAGATATAGTAGGGTTTGTAGCTCAGTGTTTAAATTGTCAACAGGTGAAATACGAGCATCAGAGGCCAGGTGGATTACTTCAGAAACTTGAAATTCCGGAATGGAAGTGGGAGCGTATTACCATGGACTTCGTAGTTGGATTCCCACGGACTTTGAGAAAGTTTGATGTTGTTTGGGTAATTATAGATTAGTTGACCAAGTCTGCGCATTTTATTCCAGTCGGTACTACTTATTCCTTGGAGCGGTTGGCTGAAATTTATATCCGCGAGATTGTTCGCCTACACGATGTGCCAGAGTTTATCATTTCAGATCGGGGCACGCAGTTTACATCACAGTGTTGGAAGGCAGTACATCGAGAGTTAGGCACACATGTACAGTTGAGTACAACATTTCACCCTCAGACAGACGGACAGTCCGAGCGCACTATTTAGATATTGGAAGATATGCTACACGCTTGTGTTATAGATTTTGGAGGCTTTTAGGATCAGTTTATGCCACTAGTAGAGTTTGCTTACAATAACAGCTACCAATCGAGCATTCAGATGGCTCCGTACGAGGCTTTATATGGTAGACATTATCGGTCTCCGGTGGGTTGGTTTGAGCCGGGTGAGGCTAGGCTATTAGGTACTAATTTAGTTCAGGATGCTTTGGAAAAGGTTAAATTGATTCAGGAACGACTTCGCACGGCGCAATCTAGACAGAAGAGTTATGCTGACCGGAAGGTTCATGATGTTGCTTACATGGTAAGAGAGAAGATAATACTCCGGGTTTCGCCTATGAAGGGTATTATGAGATCTGGAAAGAAGGACAAGTTGAGTCCTAGGTATATTGAACCTTTTGAAATACTTAAGAAGATTGGGGAGGTAGCTTATGAACCTACATTGCCACATAATCTATCGAGTGTCCATCCAGTGTTTTATGTATCCAGGCTCCGGAAGTATGTCGGAGATCCGTCTCATGTTTTGGATTTCAGCACAGTGCAGTGGGATGGTAATTTGACTTATGATGTGGAGCCGATGACCATTTTAGATCGGCAGGTTCGAAAGTTAAGATTAAAGAACATAGCTTCAGTGAAAGTGCAGTGGAGAGGCCAGCCAGTCGGAGAAGCTACCTAGGAGATTGAGAGGGAGATGCATAGCAAATATCCACACCTATTTGAGACTCTAGGTATAATTCTAAACACGTTCGAGGATGAATGTTTGTTTAAGATGGGGAGAATGTAATGACCCGGCCGATCGTTTTAATTATTACAACCCCGTTCCCCCATTTATTGCTCAATTTATTCTTTACAGTTGATATATGACTTGTCGGGGTAATTGATTTGGGTCCGGTGAGGTTTTGAAATGAATTGAGACACTTAGTCTCCAAGACGAAAACTAAAGTTGAAAAGGTTGATCGAATGTTGACTTATGTGTAAACGACTCTTGAAATAGAATTTTTATGATTCCAATAGCTCTGTATGGTGATTTTGGACTTAGGAGTGTGTTCGGATATTTATTTTGAGCTCCGTAACTAAAATAGGCTTGAAATGGCGAAAATAGGAAATATAATTTTGGAAGTTTGACCGGGGAATTGTATTTTTGATATCGGGATTGAAATCTGATTCTGGAAATTAGAAGAGCTCCGTTATGTCATTTATGACTTGTGTGCAAGATTTGAGGTCAATCAGAGTTGATTTGATAGGTTTCGGCATAAAATGTAAATTTGGAATTCGTTAGTTTTGAATAGGCTTGAATTGGGGTACGATTCGTGTTTTAGTATTGTTCAATGTAATTTGAGGCATCGACTAAGTTTGAGTCCTATTTTGGGACTTGTTAGTGTACTTGGTTGGGGTCCCATAGGGCTCGGATGAGTTTAGGAAGAGTTTGATGTTTGCAACATAAGCATGTAATGATCCAAAGGTCCATTTTTAGTTCTAGAGGTCAAAATTTGATTTCGAGACTTCCTGGAGTTTGATAATGAATTATAGGAATGATCTGGAAAGTTTGGTCTAATTTCATCAAGTCGGAAATGAGTTTTTAGCACAAAACATGAGTTAATTGGTTAACGAGCGAATTTGGTATCGCATTGAGAAAATGATCTCCGGATTGAGTTTCGATTGAAAGACTAGGTTCGTATTATTATTTGTGACTCATTGGAACAAGAATCATCCAATTCCGAGTTTGTATGATGGAGTTAGAGCTATTTTAGTGAAAATAAATATAGCTGGCGCAACAGGTTCTGGTGCGCACCTTTAGCGACCAGATTTGGCACTTGTAGCGACCGGAATTGGTCTTTTAGCGACCAGAACAGTGTTTTTATTGAGCAGTTTTGTTGTTTTAGCTCATTTCAATATTTTGGACAAAAGAACACGACATGGGGCGAGTTTTGAGCAAGAAATCACGGGAAATCTTGAGATAAGTCACTTGTGATCATTTCTACTCCATACTATTGAATTATCATCGCATAATCTGACTAGATTACATGATTTTGAGGTGTAAATCCGGGATTATGACCTAGGGATTTGAAAATAAGATTTGAGGATTTGAAGGTCGAGTTGATGTCAGAATTTGGTAAAATTGGTACGGTTAGACTCGTGGTTGAATGCGCTTTCGGATTTTGTAACTTATTTCAGGTTCCGAGATGTGGACCCCACATGCGATTTTTCGGTGAAATTTCGGATATTGATGGAAAATCTATATTTTCATATGGAAGTAATTCCAATAACTTGTTTTGACTTAATCAAATTATTTATGACTACATTCGAGGCGTTTGAAGGCCGATTTGCGAGGCAAAGGCATTGCAGAGTAAAGAATTGCATGACTTCTGGTAAGTAACACTTCTAAACTTGGTTCTGAGGGTATGAATCCCCGAATTTGGTGTTATATCAATTGTTTGAAGTTGACTCACATACTAGGTGACGAACGTGTGGGCGTGCACCATAAATATTGCGACTTAATAAATTCTATGGAGTTGTAAAATTAAAGAATCATGTTATTATCCGAACATTTTTCACGTGTTAGGAAAAATTGTGCGGAGACTCATATTAAAGATCATGATTGGGCTACGTGCCGATATTTTGGGACCCATAGGATCGTGTTGCTGTTGAATTGAATTGTTTAAAAAATGTATATGTCATACTCAGTCATGTTCATCCATTGTGAGTATATTTATGGGATCGGGGCTGCCCGCCTGCAGCAGGCCATATTGGCTTTATATATATTATTACTATATGGAACGGGATAGCCCGCCTGCAGTAGGCCTTATAGGCTTTATTATTATACGGATTGGGACTGCCCGCCTGCAGTAGGACATATCGGCTTTATATTACACTTGGGCTGAAGGAGCCCCTCCAGAGTCTGTACACCCCCTAGTAGTGTAGATGATTATATATTCGGTATGGACTTCCTAGGGCATGGACTTGCCTTATTTATATTGTGAAACATTCTCCCTGGACATGGATCTTATCCGTATCATTTACATTTGGGGATAAATTACCCAGGGCTGGATTGGCCTTATACAGTACTGTGTGACTGACTGTTAGTCGATGTGTGTGTATATATATATACGGGATGGAATATCCCTGGGCTGGATTGGCCATAAACAGTACCGCGTGACCGAATGATTAGTGACTACTAGTACATGAGGTCTTTCTACTGAGATGTCGCATTCCTCAAATCATGCAGAATTGATCTATTTTACTTGTACTAAGTTTACCTGTTGAACTTGAAAGTATGCCTACATTTCTGTACCATTATTTGTGTATTGGATTGTACCTGCGGAACTCGTCACTACTTTTAGCCCAGAGGTTAGTCTTGTTACTTATTGAGTTGGTTGTACTTATACTACACTCTGCAACTCGTGTGCAGATCCAGGTGCTTTCAGACATGTCGATTGTCAGATCTCAGAGTGCTATCCGTTGGAGACTATCAAGGTAGCTGCCTGGCGTCCGCTGACCTTGACTCTATTTTCTTCAGTTATTGTACTGTTCTATACATTCAGACAACGGTTTTATCAGTCAGACTTTGTATTCATATTATATGCTCATGTACTCAGTGACACCGAGTTTTGGGAGTGTTTATATCTATATTTGTGAGATTTCTTCCGCTGAATGTAAATATTATATTTTCAAATTTAAAAGATATGGTATGTTTTTGAGATTGTCGGCTTGCCTAGTATTGAGACAGGCGCCATCACGACATGTGAGATTTTGTGTCGTGATATTTTGTTTCCGAACGTGTGTGGATGGAATCTAAAATTTGCATTTGATGATGCCGGGACTTGCGGTAATTCTTTATGACTATGGATTCTACATTCCAGTATAAGAAAGGTAAAAGAACAATTTTAAATTCACATAAGGTACTTTCAGAGTGGGTGTTTTGGTTGTGGTACTTTTGGGGGTGCTTAAGAAGAATATAATGGCTTATGGGCCTTAGGGCAATGTCGTTTTATGTTAGGATGTCTTGTAGTGAGCTTTGGGTAAGGATCGTAGTGTTCTGACAAGGAGAAGTGTCAACTTGAGGGTAATTCAGAAGAAACTCGGAGAAAATATGACACCTAGGTAGAAGGCTAGACCAGTACGGTAATGGTATGCTCGGTTCTTTTTTGTAATTATGATGTGGTGAGGCTCTATAGATGTTTTGTGGCAATAATCTTGGGTTTGGCAAATTGCGTGACTTGGTTGAGTTAGAGAGATTCAGTTCTAATGGCCTGGTTATGTGAAAATGGGTTTCGAAGAGTTCTCGATGATTTCTATCACGGTTCGAGGTGGATATTTCCTACTGGCATGAGGAACATGTTGCGTATTGGGATTTTCTCCTGGATGAGATCAAATGGAAGGTTCCTGGCTAATTGAGTATGTAGTTTACTAGTGATCAGAGTCGATTATGAGATTCTCATACCTTTTCATATGATGGGATGATAGATGCGGTGTGTTGTGTAGGATTGAGATTTGCATATGCAAGGTCATGGTTCAGTTTTGAAGGGAAGGTCATGAATTCTTAGATAACATAGACATTTCAGATGTCTAGATGAATGCTATTACTACTTGATATTTCTTGAGAAGGGTGCGCATTTCAGACGACGCATTGTGTTTTGACTTACGGATGCTTCATTGGTATTGCGATGCTCGCCTGGTTGATCGACTGCTGATATTTAGATTTTGTTATGTGGAACAAAAGAATTATAGAAGTATTCATCATGGGATGATCGTGTATGAGAGATGTGTTATACATTCGGGCGGTGGAGTTGGGATCAGATATGGTGATTCGTGTGTTCTATTGATTTGGAGACTAAGAGTTCTCAGGAGCAGATTGTTTCGTTGTTGTGGACTGTGAAGTTGTGGCCAAAGCTAGTCAGATGATAGTATGTGTTATGATTCAATCATTATGGACTTTCGGAGGGTTATTTATCTATTTGTGGGTGACCAGAATTGATTTGGGGTCCATTGGTAGGCCCAATGAGAATGTGTATTCTACACCAGGTCGGATTTGTTGACTCTGAACTGCTATTGCTGAAGGATGTACCATTCGATTAGAATTGGATTTATTCGCATCTGATATGTTCGATGTGTTACTCTTCCATGCTACGAGGGGTTGTGATTCGTTGGTTATATGCACACATGATGCGGTTCTGTTTGGGCCTTATAGCGGAATTCGAGCGAGATGGTGATTAGGGTGTGGAATAGTTCATTGCGCCTTGGTTATGGTCTTTCTGGGCTGTGGTATATTGTGTTATTGGCTTCTCCATAGTTATGGTCATGCACTTCGTGTACTTGATGTCGAGTTGTGTGTAGTTGTTGATTTTGAGCATTATGGCTTGAGGTATTTCATATGGACTGGTGTTTGGATGTTCACGCATTGCAGAGGGGCTATGTTGGGATATGATCCTTTGTGTTAGATTCGTGTGTCTTGGTCCTACTATGTGTGATGGGTTCATAGCATTGCGTTGTGGGGATACTTGCTGAGCTTGCGGGACAGTTCTCTCATTTGAGTCATTTTCCCCAATTGAGTACATTCAAATTATTGCTTGTTGGTGCACAGATTGCACAGTTGTGACTTTAGGTTATATTGGTGTGGCATGTCAATAGAATAGTTGTGTTTGATGCGATAAGGTCATTGGACCTAAAATAGATACTATCAAATTTGATTACTGTATGTTTGGAAGAATAACATCGGAAGTCGGCTTAGGACTTGGCTTTGGTTAACGTTGGACGAGAGAGAGCTTCATGACTTGTTGATCTGATGAGTGATTAACAGTTTCTGCGTGTTTCTTTCATCGGCAGTGTACAAAGGTTCAGAACAAGATTTTAGTTGATATGAGGTTTGTTACCGATGTTGAGTTGGTTATCGATCAGCTATTGTAGTCAGGAGTTATTGCTATGAGTATTTGAGTTATGTGGTATATCATCTTATTGTGTCTCGGGTTATGGTTATGGCTTTGTACAACTTGTTCTTACTTAGACAGCGTGTAGATGCGAGATTCGGGTCTTGTAGGAATTTCTAGATGTTAGAAATTGGATTCTAGGGATTACAGGCTAAGGTTGAAGTAATGATCTTCAGTATGTTGTGTTTTCGGGCCTATATGGAATAAGGTTACATGGGATCACCCTCGGATATGTTCATGGTAAGATTACACGATGATCTGACGTCTTAAGAACAACTATGGGCATGTTCGAGGATGAACGTATGTTTAAGTAGGGGAGGATGTAACGACCCGACCGGTTATTTTGAGCATTTGCACTTCGCTCGGTAGTTTAAGGGCATGAGTATCTCCGTATGATGTATTATGACTTGTGAGAATCGTCGGTTTTGGTTTTCAGGTTATTCAGAATTGATTTGGAAAGACGATTCTCAACTAGGAAGCTTTAAGTTGGAAGAGTTGACCAAGTTTGACTTTTGTGAATTTAACCTCGGAGCGGAGTTTTGATAATTTCAATAGCTTTGTATGGTAATTTTGGACTTAGGAACGTATTCGGAAAATTATTTGGAAGTCCGTAGTTAAATTAGGCTTGAAATGGCTAAAATAGAAATTTAAGTTTAGAAGTTTGACCGGGGAGGAGTTCACTTTTTGATATCGGGGTCGGAATCCAGTTCTGAAAATTTTCATAGGTTCGTTATGTCATTTATGTCTTGTGTGCAAAATTTGAGGTCAATCGGACTTGATTTGATAGATTACGGCATCGAATGTAGATGTTAGAATTTCTTAGTTTCGTTAAGCTTGAATTGGGGTATGATTTGTGGTTTTAGCATTGTTTGATGTGATTTGAGGTTTCTACTAAGTTCGTATCATATTTTAAGACTTGTTGGTACGATTGAGTGGGGTCCCGAGGGGCTCGAGTGTGTTTTGGATCACTGGTTGAGAAATTAGTTAAGTTAAGGATTTGGAGTTTGACCATGGTCAATATCGGGTCAAAATGACCTCTTTTTGGTGTTTTAAGTATGCGAGCAAGTTTGTAGCGTATTTTATGATTGAAACGCATATATGATTTGTATCCGGGAGATTTCGAATGAGTTTTGGGGTGCTAAAACGAAAATTCTTTCGTTGTTGATTTTCTGGTGTAAAATAATTACGAAAATGTCATTTGTTTTTATCCCTTAAATTTCCATACTTCATTTAAATCCTCAAAACATCATATCTCCCTCATTTTAAGGCCAAATTGGGTAATTCAAAAGCCTAACTTGACTGAAATTTTACAAGAAATCCATTAGAGGCATCAAAAGAGAGTTTTGGTATTGCTGGCACATGAAACGAGGCAGAACAGTTGGGCAAACAAATATTTAATATCGAGGGTTTGTTCATTTTCCATTTTTGACGAATTGGAGCTCAGGAAGAGGCGATTTTCGGGAGACTTTTAAGGAAAACAACGGGGTAAGTGTTATTAACTCAATATTGGCAAATCCATATTTATTTTTAACATTTAATTGGTGAATTAAGTTGGAAAATTTAGAAAACCCTCTTGGTTTAATATGAGGATTTGAGGGTAGAGTTGATGTTAGAATTCTGTTAAAATTATTATGGTTAGACTCGTGGTTGAATGTGCATTCATATTTTATAAATTTTGTCGTGTTCCGAGACGTGCGCCTCATGGGCAATTTTTGAGTGTAATTTCGGAGTTTTTGGAAAATTAGTATTTTGATGTGGAATTAAATCCTATAATTTGTGTTGACTGAATCGAATTAATTGTGACTAAATTCAAGCCGTTTGGAAGTTTATACGGGCAGAATGGAATTTTTGGAGCATTGTTTAGCTTGCCCGATATTGGATTCGGCTTGTTCGAGGTAAGTAACATTTCTAATCTTGGAGCTGAGGGTATGAACCCTGATTATACGTGTTATGTAAATTATTTGGAAGTGACGCACATGCTAGGTGACGGGCGTGTGGGCGTGCACCGTAGAAATTGAGACTCAGTTGATTCCGTAGAGCTGTTTAGTCAATTAACTTGTATTCTTCTATGTATTTTTATGTGTTAGAGAAACTGAGTTGTGACTCATGTTAGAAATCATGCTTAGGAAAATGATGGTATTATTGGGACCCACTGAGGTCATTTCTACTGTCGAATTATATGTTTAAGCTGTAATTTCATACTCAGTCATATTCATTCATTGCATATCACATCTCAGTCTCGGTTGTTATTTATTGATATATCATATCATCATTTTGGGCTAGTTTCATGGCATTGTGAGCCCGAGAGACTGGAGAGATTGATTACTGAGTGAGGTCGAGGGCCTGATTGTGAGGATAATTATAGGATCGGGTTGCACGCCGCAACATGCAAGATTGGCTTATTATAGCACGTGAGTTATCCGTGCGGATCCGGATATTAATACTATAGCACATAAGTTTTCCGTGCGGATCCAGATATTGATACTATAGCACATGAGTTGTCAGTGCAGATTAAAGCGCTTGGGTTGAAGGAGCTCCTCTAGAGTCTGTACACACCCCAGTGAGCGCAGGTACCTACTGAGTGCGAGTGCCGAGAGATTGGGAGGATTGAGTAACTGTGAGGACTAAGTGACAGTGAGGACTGAGTGATTGGGAGGACTGAGTGAATTGATACTCTGAGAGTATGCATATGGTTTTATTACTGAGTTGCAACACATTGACATATATGCATAGAGATGTATTTTACCTCATGCTGTACGATATTGCGTCATTCATGACTTCGCATACTCATTGACATGTAGGCATATAGAAATATTTTCCTCATACCATTTGAAAATGAAACATCCTATCTGTTGTTGAAATGTTTTTGGAAAAATTATAGTTTTACAAAACGTACTCATATTTTGGTGATTTCGGTAAATAATTTGGATTTTCACTGATATACTTGAAAAGCAGGCCTATTATTCTGGAGCTGTGAACGAGATGAGCATTTTATCTCTGAGCTACTTCTTTTATTACTTCTATTATGTTGTTATGAACTGTTGTTGGCTATTGGTGTTGGACCCTGACCTTTAATCCAGCTCGTCACTACTTTCAACCTATGGTTAGGTTTGTTACTTATTGAGTACATGGGGTCGGTTGTACTCACACTACGCTTCTACACCTTGCGTGCATATATTGGATGTTGATGTGATCGACGGGAGCTGGATTTGAAGATGTACCTATGTTCTGATCATAACTACCTCTTGTTCATGATAGCCTTAGAAACTCATGATTTGTACTACCAGTTCTTGGGGAGTGTATTTGAGTCAACTAAATATTATTGGAATTGGATATTTATTAGTTGGCTTACCTAGCGGGTTGGGTTAGGTGCCATCACGACTAGTTGGATTTTGGGTCGTGACAGTTTGTCCCAAGAACTTACGTCAGAGAGAGTCTATGACACTTATTGAGTACCGTTGTGGTGTACTCAGTCCTTAGGGGCCCCTTCCAGTGCCCTGCTCACTTTACATGTTTCAGGATGATGTATGATATGTGACATGAGGTCAGACTAGGATGACTCTCTTTTCGAGGTATTATGAAGCAACACTTTTATTTTGTGGTAGCTATCATGTTCTTCCTTATTTTATTTTGTTGGAATTACTCCAACCGTTGGTTCTATTCTTTGGTATAGAGGCTCCACATATAGTTGCCAAACGTTGTAGTAACGGGGTTGTACACGACATACATGAAAGTATATTTACTTTACTTAGTCTCATTGTTATTATCATGAAAGACGTCATGTGTGATTTTGAATTGAAAAATATTTTATCATTTAACTTGAAAATGTATATGATTTTTAAGGAGCTTCCGCTGTTAAATTGCTTTTCATGCATATGATTTGGGTGCATCACATGGTTTGGTTCGCTAAGGTCGGGTAGTGTGCTGGGTGCCGATCATGTGATTTTGGGTCGTGACAAGAGTTTAAATAAGAAAAAAATTAATAACTAAAATTATAGTTGATCTCAGAATCCTAAATATTGGAAAAATTATTAAATGACTATTTTGTCTATTGAGAATTAGGTAAAATCTTATTAACTACAAAGAGCTACTAAACTTAAAAAGAGAAAAGAGAAATTTTTAACAGTCTAAAATATAAATAAAGTTGAACTACAAACTTTCCTAGTTTAAGCAAAATTGTATTAACTACAACAGGAAGTCTCTGAAACCTAAGAATAGAATGGAGAAATTTAGTACTCCAAAATATAAATCAATGGAATTAGAAAGACGAACTTTCCTAGCGTGTAGTGAAAGTTTAGGAAAACTTTTATTAACAATAAATGACTATTCCTAAATTGCAGGGGAATTAATTAAATTATTATACCTAAATATTAATGAAATAATCAAATTACTATGTTGTCCAAGGCGAACTGCATGTTTTAAAGGGTAAAAAAGGCGAACGATATTTCGCTAAGGGTCTTCGTGTTTTTAATATAGTAGTAGTTTTAGTGTACATGTGTTGCACATGTCTTTCACGTCAATCAATATAGAATATATACAAAATAATAAATTGATGCATACATTGAAATAATAGCTGAATTTTAGTATCTTTTATAAATGCGAAGATGATGAATTTAGTTGAATTAGTTATATAATATTTGTAACTATAAATATTTTATTATAGTTATGATATATAAATACGTTATGTTGTTGTATCTCGCCTACTATCTCATGTACAGTTAATGGTCCGTGGATCATTTGCCTAATAGAGATGTTTGGTCTAAACCAAGAGTCGGCCCATAAATTGATATGCCTTCCTGTAGCTGGCTTCCAAAGAAGGCCTTTTTGGAAATGGTTCCAGCTCTGTTGGATGTTAGCCCAAGTGATAGAATATTTGGCTACTGGTTTTAATGGGTGGGCATATCTCGCCTCCTATCATCCTAACCATGCTTGGGATATCTCCGCCCTTTCCTTTGAACTGTCGGAGTCCATTATAAATCAATTCTTAGGTGTGTAATTTCCTTACAACTTGCATGCATATGATCGCATTATATGGGGGCTCACTAACAACAACCATTTTTCAGTAAAATCTCTTTATGAAGCTATCCACCAGTCCCACATTACTACCTCCTTTCTCTGGCTTTGGAGGTTGAAATTACTCGCAACAATTAGCCACTTTATTTGGTTACTTGTGCATAACCGTCTTCCTACAACTTCCTATCTCCACCACCTCAACATAGTTTACTCCCCTACCTGCGCTCTTTGCCATAGTGGAGATGAAACAATTCCACACCTTTTCTTCAATTGCCAGGCAGCCCGAGTTCTATGGACTCATTTAAAAATTAGTCCTCCTCTTATTCCTCTCATGCAAAATTACTAGGACCCCAATCCATGGCTGCAAAAATTTATCTTGGACACACATGACGCACCCTCACAGGCTTTTCCATCGTCCGTTCTCATTCTGTAACGACTCGACAGGTCATTTTACTTTTTAGAACTCCGTTCCCCTAAATAAGACTCCTTGTACGTGCTTTTACTCTTTTATGACTTGCGGAGATGGTTAGTTCGGGATTTGGAAGGGTTTGGGCTAAAATCGGAACACTTGGTTCCTTAAGTTGGCCTTAAAAGGCTAAGTTTGAATTTGGTCAACGTTTTGAGTAAACGACCTCAGAATTGAGATTTGACGGTTCCAATAGGTTCGTCTGATGATTTTAGACTTGGGCATATGTTCGGATCGAGTTTTGGATGACCCGGAAGTATTTCGGCACCTAATAGTGAAAGTTGGTTCTCTGAAGGTTGTTAAAGTTCTTTAAATTTGGTTTGGAGTAGATTTTGGTGATATCGAGGTCCAAATGGAATTCCGAGATGGGAAAAAGTTTTGTAATGTCATTTAAGACTTGCACGCAAAATTTGGTGTCATTCCGAGTTAATTTGATAGAAATTGGATGCGCCGAAATATATTTAGAAGTTCTTGAGTTCATGAGTTAATCCATGCGTTTTGGCGTCCGATTCGTTATTTTTTATGTTATTTCAGTATTTCGATCACTCGAGCGAGTTTTTATGATGTTGTTAGACTTATGTGGGTGTTAGGTGTGGAACCTCGAGGACTCGGGTAAGTTTTGAACGTTCGGCAAGATGAGAAACACTTCAGTTTTTCTGGTGCTTCTTGGCAGCTGTTGCAGGTCTCGCAAATGCGAGAATTTGTTCCCATTTGCAAACCTCGCATTTGCGAGGAAGGCTTCGCCATTGCGAAGAAGCCTGAGCTAGGTAGTGTTCGCATTTGGGATACTTTGGTCGCATTTGCGACCTTAGCAGTAGGAGCCCAGGTTCGCATTTACGATGAGTTTGTCGCATTTGCGACCTTCGCTTTTGCGAACCCGGTATCGCAACTGCGACATCTGCGGCCTGTACACAACCTTATTAAATGCGGGACTTAGCCATTTAGCTCATTTTCTTATATCTCTTGGGTGATTTTGGAGCTCTTGGAAGGAGGGTTTTCACCTAGCACTTTGAGGTAAGTAATTTCTTCACAACATGAGTTAAATACATAGATTATGGGTAGAGTAACATATAAAATTTGGTAAACTCCAGGGTTTAGATGAAAACCTAGGTTTTGGATAAAAATGGGATTTGACCACGAAATTGGTTATGGAATGTAATAAAAATCATATATTTGGGTTCGTGAGGTTATGTGTAACAACTTTCTTCAAACATTTTCTGAATCCGGGCACGTGGAGCCCGGGGGTAAATTTTAGAAATCTTATATTTAGGGTTGGGTAATCACTTTAATAGTTGGAATATGAACTTTTGAACATGTATTGATTAGTTTATAGTTTATTTGTTTAGTTTGGGATTGTTCAGCACCAAATTGAGGGTTTGAGCATAATCTTGGACTGAAAAGTAGGCTTTGAGGCGAGGTAAGTCTCTTTTCTAACCTTGTAAGAGGGAATTAACCCCATAGGTGAATTGAATTAAAAATGTGCTTCTATTTATGGGGGCTACGTACGCATGAGGTGACGAGAGTCCATGCGTAGCTACTATTCATGCTTATGTACGGATAGATTTAGATTCACAATATGCTTTGTTGATACCGCTGCTTGTTTATGCTTACTAATTGTCTAGTATAAAGCTGAGGTTGAAAATTTCAATACATTAGAAGCTTCTAGTTGAATTTCTTATTTCGGAAAAAATTGAGAGATATTATGATAACTTGAGAAAAATCTATGTTCAACAACATCGGAAGTGTATTCCGCGAGCGGGATAAATTTCCACTACTCTCATGGGAGCGGGTTGTTCGCTTTAGCAGGTTAATAGATGCATCTATGGTTCATGTCGTTCGACTCTCAACAGTGCACAATATATGTATATGTATATTTGGATCGGGCCGTACGTCCACGGCATAATTCGTGCGTAAAGATATTAGAAGCCCTTCTATATATTTATTATTATTTCATAGGCTTGAGAGGTGAAATGGTTAGATGAGGGAAATGACTTGGTTCTTACTCGCGATAAAAGAAATTGTTTATTTTCTTCTTGTTCGGAGTTCTATTATCATTTTATGTATCATGTTTAATTAGAAATTTATATTTTTATATTGTTGGCCCACAGTAAGTGTCGAAGTCGACCCCTCGTCACTAATTCTTCGAGGTTCGACTAGATACTTACTGGGTACACGTTGTTTATGTACTCACTCTACACTTCTGCACTTGATGTGCAGGATTTGGGGCAGGTGCATCTGGATATCAGTCCGACGCGCAGGCTTGACTCCTGGTACAAGACTACTCGGTGAGCTGCCCTTCCGAGCCATTCTACAGCATCCGAAGTCTTTCTGTTGTTATTGTTCTGTCTATTTTATTTCAGACAGTAGAGTAGTAACTCTTATGTATATTCTACTAGTAGCCCATACTCTTGTGACACTAGGTCTTGGAAATTTATTTTAGTAGGAACTTGATGGTTTTGGGTTATTTATTTTATCTCACTCATTTTAAAAATTTTGATCTCTCATTTTTATAAAACATTCATTTCTAATTTTGTGCATAAATTGAAAAATCAACCATTTTAAACCGTTAAAAGAAAAATCGCAGAGTTAGCTTAAGGTTGGCTTGCCTAGCGGTAAATGTAGGACGCCATCTACATTCCTTTCTGTCTCTAGCATATCGGGAAGACATGAAACAACAATATCTAAAAAAAACAAATGAATATGTCAGCCTTAATTCGGTTTTGCATACTGCTGAAGAATGTTTATACCTTGGCAAAAAATGTGGAGTCAAACCCCAAAATATTCTCCTGTATGTTAAATGGCAAATTCCCAATTTAGGCCTTTTAAAATTAAATACAGATGGGGCGACTAGCACCTCCAACCACTTCTCCAATTATGGGGAGTGTCATTCGTGACTCTCTAGGCAATTGGAAACTAGGCTTCTCGGGGTGCACATTCAAGGCAAATAACATACACATGGAAGTAATTGCTCTACTGAAAGGACTCCAGATGGAGCTAAGCCACAACTTACTTCCTTTGGAAGTCGAAGCGGATTCCACAGAGGTAATAGAATTTCTTAAAAATGACAACCGTGCTTACTCACATCTGTTAAATGATTGCAGATCCGTCATCCACCAACTAGGTAATCCCATGATCAAGCATACATATCGGGAGAAAAATATGATTACAGATTGCTTAGCAAAGCAAGTTTTTGATACATCACCAGATGTCACCACCAACATATACTATGAGGCGCCCTCTTTTGTTGTAGATCTACTGCATGCAGATACTCATGGCCCGCATTACGTTCAACGTGTACCTCCAACTTCAATCGAAGACCCTACTGTAGCTCAAACTATTTTGAATTCATCATCGTCAATAGTTTCTCCAACATCCTCTAGTAACATAGCTTCTTTTTTATCATTGGTTCCTACATTATAACCACCTAGGGGTGGAAATCTTCTCATGTATAATGTTACTGTTGAACCACCATGAATAGCTCCCCTTATGTAACATGTTTTTGTTCAATGGAATCTAGCCGTTTATTAACCCCGCCCCCCCTC
>AWOL01S0006013.1:72074-86660 GCA_000715115.1 Nicotiana otophora
TAAAGACACATAAACTAAGATGTGAATAGAATCCAAAAATGATTCTATCAAAAAATTTGGAAAAACTATTATTGAAGAAATGATTATTTAACTCAGAAAAGAGTACAATAGAAATCCATCGACACAATTTGTTTGCCATATGTTCCAACCCAAACAGATGCCCGTCGCTCCAAAACTAGTAAATCAATGTACAAATCCATAAATATATACTCTAAGACTCATAATAAATCAAGTTTAACAATTTTCGAACTCCGCTCAGAAAGTTGATAAAGTCACCCTCATGTCCACACACTCGGATTCCGAAACTTTTCGAAGATAATTTTTACCCATAACACTACAAACTCAAAAAATATAATTTATTCCCAATTTCATGTCCAATTTCGTGGTCAAAATCTAAAAATACTAATTTCTAGGTTTTCTACCAAAGCTCTCAAATTCCTCCAAATTTCCATGTTTAAATCCTTATAAAATCCATGTATTTAACTTGTAATAGATGGGAATCACTTACCTCGTGTTGCTTGATTAAAATCCCTCCTTGAAGCTGTCCAAAATCGCCCCAACCAAGTGAAAAATGAGAGAAGAAGAGCCAAATCCCGCTCTTAAAACGATTCTGCCCAGTGATATGTTCGCACCAGCGGGGCAGTAGCCACACCTGCAGCGTCGCTTCTAAGAACACGCCACCGATTATGCGGAAAATCACCCAAACACGATGTCTCACAATTGTGGAAACATTTCGCGCTTCTGCGACATCGCAGGTGCAAGCCCCCTTCCGCTCCTGCGCCTTTTTCAGCTTCTGCGCCAAACTCTTCACTTTTGCGCTTGCAAAGATGCGGCCAGAACTCTGCACCCACGGTCGTTCCCCTGGCTGACCTGCTCCACTTCTGCGACCACTGGGTCACTTCTACGGCCCCACACCTGCGGCCAAAACCGTTAACCATTATGAACCGTTACACCAGACGACAATAACTTCAGCATTTTCATAAAGCCAAATTGAATCCGTTAACCATACGGAATCCACCCGAGGTACTCGAAAGCTTAACCAAATATACTAACATGTCCCAATATATAATACAAACTTATTCGATGAATTAAACCACGTCAAACAACATCAAAATCATGAATCGCGCCTCGAATCAAACTTATAATTTCCAAATTTCCAAATTCTATAACTTGTACCGGAACGCATCAAATTAAGAAGTCCGGACACGCCTCAATTTTTGCACACAAGTCATAATTGATATTACGAACCTACTACCACTTCCGGAATCAGAATCCGACCTCGATATCAAAAAGTCCACTCCCGGTCAAACTTTCCACAAATCACCCAATTTCCAACTTGTGCCAATTGACATTGAAATGACCTACAGACCTCCAAATCAATGTCCGGACACGCTTCTAAGACCAAAATAACCATATTAAACTATTCTCAGGTTCGGAATCCCAAACGGACATCGATAACATCAAAATCCACTTCAAGACAAAATTATGAAATTCTTAAACTTGCAAAATGTTAGCTTTCCATAATAAACGCTGAAATGCTCCCGAGTGATTCGATACTCAACCTGAACATACACCCAAGTTCGATATCATGATACAAACCTATTGGAACCTTCAAATATCGATTCCGAGGTCGTTTACTCAAAAGTGAAACCTTAGTCAATTCTCCTAACTTAACGTTTCCGAAATTAGAATTTTCTTTTCAAATCAACTCCGAACTTCTCAAAATTCAATTTCGACCACACGTACAAGTCGTAATACCTGAAGTGAAGGTTCTCAAGGCTTCAAACTGCCGAACGAGATTCTAGAGCTCAAAACGACCGGTCGGGTCGTTACAAACTGCTACTGATTTTTGGCTTAGTGTTCTTGCATATATGGAGTTTTGCTTTTTGTTGAAACTTTGTAGCACTTGTGTGCGCTTGCGCACTTTGGTGTTACTGCCTCCCTTAAAAAATCTTCTGTTGATGGGTGGGATTTGTAAAGGACGATCTTTTCATAATTCCAAATTCATGACCTATTTGAAACATTCTGTTTTTGGCGTTTTGTTTAGGGTTTTGGTTATTTGGACTCGTTCAAATCACATAATATACCTATGTATGTTAATCCATGATTTCAGAACTCGAAGTAATATTATTATTACAGTGTTATATATATATATAAAAAAATCGAACAAACGTGGGAAAAATAACACTATTTTCACCCGTTCAAAACATCACTGTTCATAATTCTGTATATTAATCCATAATTTCAGAACTAACTGTATTAAAAACAATCACGTTTTTTATTCCAACAATACTGTGATTATGGATAAAAACACAACTAAAACAAATTGTCATGAAATATAACACCATTATTTATGCATGTATATATTAATCCATAATAACAGAATTAATAGTATTCAAAAACAGTGATGTTTTTATTAAAAACAACACTGTTATTCAATAAAAGTGCAATAAAACAGATTGTCATTAAATGCAACACTTTATGCATATGTATATTAATCCATAATTTTAGAATTAAAATACTAATTAAAACAATCACGTTTTTGACATAGAATAATCTAAACATGTATCATTAAACAACACGTTTTAATGTTACTCTATTCATGTTGTATTACATTATATAGTTATATGTACGATGGCGTCTGATACCAATTGTTAGAACATGCGCAGTGGAAGCAAGCATTTAATTCAGGCATCACATACATGTAAACTCGACAATGATATAATTATGAGATTAGGAACCACAAACCTCTTGAAAACGTTGGACGGGTCCTCCTCAGATCAATAATATAGGGTTGCAGTCTTCTGCTATGGTACTAATAAGACCTTGGACGAACTTGCTTTGTGTAAACACCTGGCCGGTCGTTTTGAGTGTATTAGCCCCGATCCCCTATTAACTGCTCCCCCCATATCTTTTTCTGCTTATGTGACTTTTCGGGAGGTTGTTGTTGTGGTTTCAGAGTGAATTGGGATACTTGGTCCCTAAAACGGAAGCTTAAGCCTTAGGATTTTGACCGTAGTCGAAACTTTATAAAACGACTCTGGAATAGAGTTTCGTCGGTTCTGTTATCTCTGTTGGGTGATTTTGGACTTAGGAGCGTGTCCGGAATGTGAATTGGAGGTCTATAGCTGATTTAGACTTGAATTGGCGAAAGTCGAATTTTGATGATTTTGGCCGGTAGTGGACTTTTTGATATCATGGCCGTATTTCGATTTCGGAAGTTGGAGTAGGTCCGTAATGTTGAATATGACTTGTGTGCAAAGTTAGAAGTCAATCGGACGTGGTTTGGTAGGTTCCGACATCGGTTGTAGAAATTTAAAGTTTCAATTTTATTAAGTTTTAATTGGATGGTGATTCATGTTTTAGCATTGTTTGCTGTGATTTGAGGGCTTGACTAAGTCTGTATGGTGATTTAGGACTAGTTGGTATGTTTGGTTGAGGTCCTCGATTTGATTTCGGATGGTTAACGGATCAAATTTAGTTTTGGAAGAATAGGTGAAGCTGCTGCACTTGGTATGATCGCACCTGCGCAACATTGACCGCATTTGCAAGCCCACAAAAGCAAGCCAATGGACACAGGTGCGGAGGTATAACCACATCTGCGCATCCGCAGATGCAGAAAATGAAGCACAGAAGTGGAACGGGCCATGGCGTGAGGGATCACAGAAGCGGAAGCATTTCCCAGGAGCGGGCGCGCAGGTGCTGCCTATTGCTCGCAGATGCGGACCCAATCCCTTTAAGTCATTTCCGCACCTGTGATGGAAATTCTGCAGGTGAGACTAGAGGTCCGCAGGTGCGAAATTTCTGGACAGAACACTTAAATGCAAGGGTTCGCGATTTTTGCTCATTTTTTACATTTTGAGCTCGGGTCTGGCGATTTCTTGAGAGAAGTTTTGAGGGACATCTTGAGGTAAGTCCCTTGTGATTATTTTTGATCAATAATCTTGATTCCCCATTTATTTTGGAACCTAGTTAGTGTGTATGTAAGGTGACATTTGGGAGTTTGAGATTAGGGATTTGAAGAGTTTGATTTTGGGTTTGGAGTGGTCATTCGAGGTTAGATTTTGATAAATTTGGTATGGTCGGACTCGTGAGTGAATGGGCTTTCAAATTTTGTGAATTTTGCCCAATTCTAAGACGTGGTCCCGGGTCCACCTTTTAGGATGGATTTCGGAAGTTTTGTTAACGTTTTGATTTCATTAATTAGATTAGTCTATTATAGTTATATTTATGATATGTAATTGTTTTTGGCTAGATTTAGGCCATTCATAGTCGGATATTTATGGAAAAGGCATTGTTGCCGATTGATTGAGATTGGTTCGAGGTGAGTGGCTTGCCTAACCTTGTGTTGGGGAAATCCCCTTAGGATTTGGTACTGTCGTGATATGTGAGTGCCGTGTACGTGAGGTGACGAGTACGTACACGGGCTATTTGTTGAAAAACCCTATTTATTTTACTGAGTAGTAACATGTTTTTCCTTAAATTTAAGTCATACCGTTTAAATGAGTATTAGTCTGTTTTCATTCTTCATTGAGCTATTCCAACATGCGTAGTTATCCTGATTAGACTAATATCACATGTCTACGTGCTTTAACTGCTTATTTGAGCTCTGTGAAGCATGCCTAGTTGATTTCCTGTTTTTCCTTGTTCTTTATCAGTCTTAACTGTAGAATTCTAGCTGTTAACTATGGTATTTATTGGTTGAGCTTTGTGTTTACTTTTGAGACTACAAGGCGGTACCTAGGGAGTTCTCCCTGCATATTTACTTTTGAGACTACGAGGCAATTCCTCGGGAGTTCTCCCTACATATTTACTTTTGAGACTATGAGGCGGTTCGTCGGGAGTTCTCCCTACACATTTACTTTTGAGACTATGAGGTGATTCCTCGTGAGTTCTCCCTGTATATTTACTTTTGAGACTACAAGACGGGTATATTGTCTTTTGAGACTACAAGGCGGTACCTCACGAGTTCTCCCTACATATTTATTTTGGGACTACGAGACGGTATCTCGGGAGATCCCCTATTGTTTATCCCTGTGTGTTACATTGTCATATCGCTGTGTTTTCTTCTTTTTAAATTCAAGTCTCTTATTATACTATTATATTTTCTTGCTTTATTTATTATATACCAGTGGGCCTGACCTGACCTCGTCACTACTCTACCGAGGTTAGGCTTGGCGCTTACTGGGGTACCGTTGTGGTGTACTCATGCTACTCTTCTACACATGTGTTTGTGTGTAGATCCAGGTGCTTCTTATGAGCCCCGCTACTAGATAAGAGTGCTTGCTGTTGTACGGAGACTTCAAGGTACATCTGCCGCGTCCGCAGACCTCAGAGTCCCACTCTATTCTCTTCTATGCCATTGACCTTCCGTACTTCTTTTGTTAGACTCTGGTGTATAGAGATACTAGTTTCCTTCTGTAGCTTGTGACTTATGATATTCAGGGTTTTGAAAAGATTGTGTATTATAGAGTATTGGTTATTGCACATGCCGAGCGGTATTGTTATTAGTTATTTCGTTATCCATTGTTGTTAGTTGCCAAGTTTTACTTTCGTTTTTGTTATATTTCCGCAATTTGTTAGGCTTACCTAGTCATAGAGACTAGGTGCCGTCACGACGTTACACAAAGGGAGTTTGGGTTGTGACAAATTGATATCAGAGCTCTAGGTTCATAGGTGTCGTGAGTCATAAGCTGGTTTATTAGAATCTCGCGAATCACTATGGAGACGTCTGTACTTATCTTCGGGAGGCTATGGAACTACTAGGAAAACTTATACTTCTTTGATTCCTTGTCGTGAGAAATTGTTGACATCAAAATTCTAAACTTATGTATTCTATTCTTTCACATATGGTAAGGACACGTACTGGCGGATCTCATGGCCAGGCACCTGTGCCCCCTGCTAGAGCCTCGAGAGGTCGGGGCTGGGGTAGAGGCCGAGTACGACTACGCGCTGCTGTCAGAGAACTCGCACGGGCTAATACAGAGGAGCCCCCAGTAGCTCCAGCTGGAGGGCAGGCACCTGAGGTACCTGTTGCTGCACCAGCCCTCCAAGAGACTCTAGCCCAGCTTCTGAGCATGTTCAGCACCTTAGCTTAGGCTGGATTGATTTCGCTTGCTCCTGCCATATCTCAGGCCAGGGTAAGAGCACAAACTCCCATCGCTGGTACTCCAGAGCAGCAGTCTCAAGTCAACCAGGGGCCCCAGAGTTTATCCCTATGCAGCCAGTAGCTCCATTTCAGCACGAGACTAGGACAACCTCTTCTGAGGCGGAATAACTCAGACCTGAGAGGTATAAGAAGTACCACCCACCTACATTCAGTGGATTGGCTACATATGATGCTCAGGGGTATTCTGGAGGAGTGTTTGCATATGCTCTGTACTATGGGCGTAGCGGAGACGAGTGGGGTTTCTTTTACCACCTTCCAGCTTAGAGGAGCATCCTATCAGTGGTAGCGTGCTTATGAGTGGAGTAGTCCAGAGGAGTCAGCCGCACTTACATGGACTCAGTTCTCGAAATGGTTTTGAGGGAGTATGTCCCTTGGAGCCTCAGATACGCATGGCACACAGAGTTTGAGCAGCTGCGCCAGGGTGCTATGAATGTATTAGAGTATGCAGTGCATTTCAGTGATTTGGCCCGACATGCACCGACCTTGGTTGCCCCAGTTAGAGAGAGGGTTCGTCGGTTTATTGAGGGACTCCACCCCAGTATCTGGATTAGTATGGCTATGGAGTTGGAGATGGATATTTCTTATCAGCAGGTTGTGAGTATTTCCAGAAGATTGGAGGGCATGCTTGCCCGGGATAGAGAGGAGAGGGACACCAAGAGGTCTCGAGAGTCTCGCACTTACAGCGATACTCGTGCCCCAACTGTAGATTGACATGGCATGGGTTATGTAAGTCGCCCCATTCATTCAGCTCTTCCAGCCGCCAGTGGTATCCTGGTCCCTTCTAGACCCCAGGAGCCTTATTATGCACCGTGGGTATCTAGTATGCCTCCTGCTCAGGTGCTTTTAGTGGCCAGCCCAGCAGACCTCGCCCGAGCCAGTCATATCAGTCATACTCTCTGTGAGCTTGTTTTGATTGTGGCGACACTAGTCATATGGTGAGGGATTGCCACATATTTAGGAGGGGTACACCTCCACAGACTTCTCAGCCACCACGTGCTCCACCGGGTCCTCAATCTATGATTCCAGCACAATTTACCGCCCCACCTCCTCAGGCAGCTTAAGTTAAAGGTCGGGGAGGTCGAGGTTGCCCTAGATAGGGAGGCTAGACCAGTTATTATTCTCTTCTGTCTCATACAAAGGCAGTTGTTTTCGACTTTGTAATTATAGATATTGTTCCGGTCTATCATAGAGATGCATTGGTATTATTTGACCTAGGCTCTACATATTCCTATGTGTCCTCTTATTTTGCCCCATATTTGGGCATATCTCGAGATTCTTTGAGTTCCCCTGTTTTTGTGTCTAATATTGTGGGAGATTCTCTTATTGTGGATCGCGTGTATCGGTCGTGTTTGATAGATCTTAGTGTTTTTGAGACCAGAGCTGATTTATTATTACTCAGCATAGTAGACTTTGATGTTATCTTGGTCATGGACTGGTTGTCGCCCCATTATGCTATTCTTGATTGTCACGATAAGACCGTGATGCTGGCTATGCCATGTTTACCGTGATTTGAGTGGAGAGGTACCTTAGAGTATAATCCCAGCAAAATTATTTCATTTCTCTCAATGAATGGTTTAAAAGGGGTATGACGTGTATCTAGCTTATGTGAGAGATGTCAATATTGATACCCCTATAGTTGAGTCAGTCCCAGTAGTGATGGACTTTCTAGATGTATTTCCAGTTGATTTTCCCGGCATGCTGCCTGACAAAGATATTAATTTTGGCATTGATTTGTTGCCTGGCACTCAACCCATCTATATTCCTCCATATCATATTCCTCCTCCTGAATTGTAGGAGTTGAAGGAGCAGTTATAAGAGTAGCTTGATAAGGTCTTCATTCGTCCAAGTGTGTCACCTTAGGGTGCTCCTGTCTTATTTGAGAAGAAGAAGGATGGTTCTATGTGGATGTGTATTAATTACCGCCAATTGAACAAAGTTACATGAATAACAAGTATCCATTGTCTTGTATTGATGATTTATTTGATCAGCTATTGGGTGCCAGGGTATATTCCAATATTGATTTATATTCCGGCTATCATCAGTTGAATATTCGAAAGCCAGATATCCCGAAGACTGCTTTCATGACTCGGCATGATCACTACGAGTTCCTTGTGATGTCATTTGGGCTGACCAATGCCCCAATAACTTTTATGCACTTGATGCACAATATGTTCCAGCCCTATCTTGACTCATCCATCGTTGTGTTTATTGATGATATTCTGGTGTACTCCCAGATTCGGGAGGATCATGAGTAGCACTTGATGACTATGCTTCAGACCTTGAGAGAAAATAAGTTATATGCAAAAATTTTAAAGTGTGAGTGTTGGCTAGACTCAGTGGCATTCTTGGGTCATGTAGTATCGAGTGATGGGATCCAAGTGGAACCAAAGAAGGTGGAAGCAGTGCAGAGTTGGCCTAGACCGTCATCAACTAAGAAGATCCGGAATTTTATTGGTTTGGTGGGGTATTACCGTCATTTTATAGAGGGATTCTCATCTGTTGCAGCACCTATGACCAGGCTGACGCAGAAGGGTGCTCCGTTTTGGTGGACAGAGGAGTGTAAGGAGAGCTTTCAGAAGCTCAATACAACTTTGACTACACCCTAGTATTGGTATTGCCTACAGGTTCAGGGTATTATAATGTATATTGTGATGCATTGCGGATTGGTCTCGGTGCGGTGTTGATAGAGGACGGTAGGGTAATTGCCTACGCGTCTAGAAAACTGAAGGTGCGTGAAAAGAACTATCATGTCCACGACCTTGAGTTAACAGCTATTGTTTATGCCTCAAAGATTTGACGACACTATTTGTACGGTGTCCATTGTGAGATTTACACCGATCACCGGAGTTTGCAGCATCTGTTCAAATAAAGGGATGTTAACTTGCGTCAGCGGAGGTGGTTGGAGCTACTTAAGGACTATGATATCAGCATTTTGTACCATCCGGGGAAGGCTAATATGGTGGTCGATTCTTTGAGTCATCGGGCAGAGAGTTTGGGGAGTTTAGCATATCTACTAGAAGCAAAGAGGCCACTGGGTTTGGGTGTTCAGGCCTTAGCCAATCAGTTTGTGAGATTGGATATTTCTGAGCCAAGTCGAGTATTGGCTTGTGTGGTCTCTCCATCTTCTCTTTATGATCGTATCAGGGAGAATCAGTATGATGACCCCCATCTGCTTGTCCTTAAGGACACGGTTCGATACGGTGATGCTAAGGAGGTCACTAATGGAGATGATGGTGTATTGAGGATGCAGGGCAGGCTGTGTGTGCCCAATGTAGATGGGTTGCGGGAGTTGATTCTCCACGAGGCTTGTAGCTCACGGTACTCCATTCATTCGTGTGCCACGAAGATGTACCAGGAACTGAGGCAGCATTACTGGAGTAGGAGGATGAAGAAGGACATAGTGGAGTTTTTGGCTCGGTGTCTAAATTTCTAGCAGGTTAAGTATGGGCATCAGTGGCCAGGTGGATTGCTTTAGAGGATAGAGATTACGGAGTGGAAATGGGAGCGAATCACTATGGATTTCGTTGTTGGACTCCAACAGACTCAACGAAAGATTGACACAGTTTGGGTGATTATGGATAGGCTGACCAAGTCAGCTCATTTCATTCCTGTGATGACTACCTATTCTTCCGAGCAGTTAGCTCGAATTTATATCTGTGAGATTGTTAGGCTTCATGGCATACCGATATCTATCATCTCTGACCAGGGTACGTAGTTTACATCACGGTTCTGGAGGGCTGTACAGCAGGAGTTGGGTACTCAGGTTGAGTTGAGCACAGTGTTTCACCCTCAGACAGATAGGCAGTCCGAGCACACTATTTAGATATTGGAGGATATGCTCCGTGCTTGTGTGATAGATTTTGGGGGTGCTTGGGATCAGTTCTTGCCACTTGCGGAGTTTGCCTACAATAACAGTTATCAGTCGAGCATTCAGATGGCACCGTATGAGGCTCTGTATGGTAGGCAGTGTCGGTCTCTAGTAGGTTGGTTTAAGCCGGCGAGGCTAGATTATTGGCTACAGACTTTGTTCAGGATGCCCTGGATAAGGTGAAGGTGATTCACGATCGACTTCACATAGCCCATTCCAGAGAAAACAAGTTATGCCGATCGAAGGTTCGCGATGTTGCTTTCATGGTTGGAGAGCGAGTCTTGCTCCGGGTTTCACCTATGAAGGGTGTTATGAGGTTTGGAAAGAAGGGCAAGATGAGCCCAAGGTTCATTGGTCCCTTTGAGTTGTTGAAGAGAATTGGGGAGGTTGCTTATGAGATTGACTTACCTCCCAGTCTAGCAGGAGTCCATCCAGTATTCCATGTTTCTATGCTCTGGAAGTATCACGGCGATCCGGCTCATGTGTTGGATTTCAGCTTCGTCCAGTTGGACAAAGATCTATCTTATGTTAAGGAGCAAGTGGCTATTTTAGACAGGCATGTTTGAAAGCTGAGGTCAAAGAACATTGCTTCCTTGAAGGTTGAGTGAAGGGAGGAGCCGGTTGAGGAGGCGACTTGGGAGGCCGAGCATAATATGCGCAACCGCTATCCTCATTTTTTCACCACTTTAGGTATGTCTCTATGCTCGTTCGAGGACGAACGATTATTTTAAGAAGGGGAGCATGTAACGACCCGACCGGTCGTTTGTAGTGTATTAGCCCCGATCCCCTATAAACTGCCTCCCCCCATATCATTTTCTGCTTATGTGACTTGTCGGGAGGTTGTTATTGTGGTTTCGGAGTCAATTGGGATACTTAGTCCTTAAAATAGAAGCTTAAGCCTTAGGATTTTGACCGTAGTCGGAACTGTACGAAGACAACTCCAGAATGGAGTTTCGTCGGTTCCGTTAGTTCTGTTGGGTGATTTTGGACGTAGAAGCGTGTTCCGAATGTGAATTGGAGGTCTTTAGCTGATTTAGGCTTGAATTGGCGAAAGCCAAATTTTAAAGATTTTGACTGAGAGTGGATTTTTTGATATCAAGGTCGAATTATGATTCTGGAAGTTGGAGTAGGTCTGTAATGTTGAATATGACTTGTGTGAAAATTTTGAGGTCAATCGGACGTGGTTTGGTAGGTTTCGGCATCGGTTGTAGCAATTTAAAGTTTCAAGTTCATTAAGTTTGAATTGAAGGGTGATTCGTGTTTTTAGCGTTGTTTGATATGATTTGAGGGCTCGATTAAGTCCATATGGTGATTTAGGACTAGTTGGTATGTTGGGTTGAGGTAATGGGGGCCTCGGGTTGATTTCGGATGGTTAACAGATCAAATTTGCTTTTGGAAGAATAGTTGAAGCTGCTGCACCTGCTGTGATCGCACTTGCGCAACACTGACCGCATGTGCGAGCCCGTAGAAGCGAGACAATGGACGCATGTGCGGTTTGGAAGGAAGAGGCCAGGGGTTGCAACTGTGGAGGTATAACCGCATCAGCGCATCCGCATATGTGAAAGATAGAGTGCAGAAGCGGAAGGGGCCAAGGCGTGAGGGATCGCAAAAGTGGAAGAATTACGCAGGAGCGGGCGTGCAGGTGCAACCTTTTGCTTGCAGATGCGGACCCACCCCCTTTAAGACATTTCCACACTTGCGATGGACATTCCACAGGTGCGGCGCCACAGGTGCGACTAGAGGTCCGCAGGTGCGAAATTTCTGGACAGAACACTTAAATGCAAGGGTTTGTGGTTTTTGCTCATTTTTGACATTTTGAGCTCAGGTGTGGCGATTTCGTAAGAGTAATTTTGAGGGATATCTTGAGGGTAAGTCCCTTGTGGTTAATTGTGATCAATAATCATGCTTCCCTATTTATTTTTCCACCTAGTTAGTGTGTATTTAAGGTGGAATTTGGGAGTTTGAGGTAGGGATTTGAAGTGTTCAATTTTGGATTTTGAGTGGTCATTCGAG
The DNA here is from genome assembly GCA_000715115.1 of Nicotiana otophora. Lineage (NCBI taxonomy): Eukaryota > Viridiplantae > Streptophyta > Magnoliopsida > Solanales > Solanaceae > Nicotiana > Nicotiana otophora. The sequence continues at coordinate 84,125 of AWOL01S0006013.1, forward strand.
GTCGAATTTTGATAAATTTGGTATGGTCAGACTCGTGAGTGAATGTGCTTTCGGATTTTGTGATTTTTCTCTGATTCCGAGATGTGGGGCCGGGTCGACTTTTTAGGACGGATTTAAGAACTTTTGTTAAATCCTTGATTTCATTAATTAGATTAGTCTATTATAGTTGTATTTATGGTATGTAATTGTTTTTGGCTAGATTTGGGCCATTCATAGTCGGATATTTGTGGAAAAGGCATTGTTGCCGATTGATTGAGATTGGTTCGAGGTGAGTGGCTTGCCTAACCTTGTGTGGGGGAAATCCCCTTAGGATTTGGTACTGTCATGATATGTGAGCGCCGTGTACGTGAGGTGACGAGTACGTACACGGGCTATTTGTTGAAAAACCTATTTATTTTACTGAGTAGTAACATGTTTTTCCTTAAATTTAAGTCATACCGTTTAAATGAGTATTAATCTGTTTTCATTCTTAATTGAGCTATTCCAACATGCGTAGTTATCCTGATTAACCTAATAGCACATGTCTACGTGCTTTAACTGCTCATTGGAACTCTATGAATTATGCCTAGTTGATTTCCTATTTTTCCTTGTTCTTTATCAATCTTAACTATAGAATTCTAGCTGTTAACTATGGTATTTATCGGATGAACTGTATGTTTACTTTTGAGACTACGAGGCGGTTCCTCAGGAGTTCTCCCTGCATATTTACTTTTGGGACTATGAGGCGGTTCTTCGGGAGTTCTCCCTGCATATTTACTTTTGAGACTAAGAGGCGGTTCCTCGTGAGTTCTCCTTGCACATTTACTTTTGAGACTACGAGGCGGTTCCTTAGGAGTTCTCCTTATATATTTACTTTTGAGACTACGAGGCGGTTCCTCGAGAGTTCTCCCTGCATATTTACTTTTAAGACTACGAGGCGGTTCCTCGGGAGTTCTCCCTGCACATTTACTTTTAAGACTACGAGGTTGTTCCTCGGGAGTTCTCCCTGTATATTTACTTTTGAGACTACGAGGTGGTTCCTCGGGAGTTCTCCCTGCACATATACTTTTGAGACTAGGAGCCGGTTCCTCGGGAGTTTTCCCTGTATATTTACTTTTGAGACTATGAGGTGGTACCTCGAGAGTTTTCCCTACATATTTATTTTAGGACTAGGAGACGTTGTCTCGGTAGATCCCATGTTGTTTATCCCTGTGTTACATTGTTATATCGCTGTGTTTTCTTTTTTTTAAATTCCAGTCTCTTATTACACTGTTATATTTTCCTATTTTATATATTATATACCAGTGGGCCTGACCTGACCTCGTCACTACTCTGCCGACGTTAGGCTTGGCACTTACTGGGTACCGTTGTGATGTACTCGTGCTACTCTTCTGCACATATTGTTTTGGGCAGATCCAGGTACTTCTTATCAGCCCCGCTACTAGCTGAGACTGCTTGCTGTTGTACGGAGACATCAAGGTACATATGCCGCGTTCGCAGACCTCGAAGTCCCCCTCTATTCTCTCCTATGTCATTTACCTTCCGTACTTCTTTTGTTAGACTCTGGTGTATATAGATACTAGTTTCCTTCTATAGCTTGTGACTTATGATGTATCGGATTTTGGAAAGACTGTGTATTATAGAGTATTGGTTATTGCACATGCCGAGCGGCATTGTTATTTGTTTTTTAGTAATCCACTGTTGTTAGTTGCTAAGTTTTACTTTCGTTTTTGTTATATTTCCGCAATTCTTTAGGCTTACCTAGTCGTAGAGACTAGGTGCCGTTACGACGTTATATGGAAGGAGTTTGTATCGTGACACTTTGAGTGGGCAAGAACAATACAACTCTAAAAGTAAGTCAGTGGGCGAAAAATGTCTTCCTTATGTAGACTTATTTTTCAGCCAAAGAGGGCTCCAAAATCGTGTAGGATTCTGCTTGTGCAAGTAGAACCCTCCTCTAACTCTACATGATGATCTTTCTCCCAAGTATCTTCTTTTACCCCAAGTCATTCCAGGTTTTTACTAGGTATAGCAATGACCACAGAAATAGTAAGAGGCTATCAATTATAGCATAATTCAAAATTTTGGATGAATTAATTCCTACTATAATTAATTGCAGTTTATTCCACAAAAAAACTGCAATTGAACTCCGCAATATGAATTTCAAAAATTCACTAACACTTATTTTAACTCCCCATGTTAAGATTATAAATACCAGTTAATTAAATTAAATCACTCACAATTTTATTTAATCAACTAATTAAATCCTCTATAATTCTGCTTAAACTATTTCATGTGACGGATACAAAATCCACCAGCCGGGTTTTCACATGAAAATTTATAATCTTACATAAAGGGGTATCATCAAACTCAAAATCGAGTCATGGATTTTATCAACTAATTATTATTTCACAAATGCTATTCGTTATTGTCCGATCTATTAGGCATACACTAACTCTGAATAGAGTTGTACCTTTTGATAAATCAAAATAATAAACAAATCACATTGATCATAATACTTATATCAAGATTAGGAGTATAAGCTCATTTAATGAAT
>AWOL01S0006013.1:89107-109174 GCA_000715115.1 Nicotiana otophora
TATATATATATATATATATATATTCAGTACAAAAATATCTTTTGTCTACGTGGTTCGTTCAATATACACTGAGCATACTAGCACAAGAAGTCGGAGTAAAACCACTCCCATAATCAAGATAAATTATACTATAATCTTGTGATACAATCATCGAGATATTTTGCCCAATAATATCTTCGATTGTGAATATAGTTTATTAATTATGAGAACCGACAATTTAATCTTTTGCGCATGAGCTAAGACTTCATACACTAAATTGTCTACTACATAACTAAAGGACACACATGTAACAAATGATCTATTTAAAATAGTACTTTATTGAATTGAATAAATTAAATAAATAATTATTCCATAAAGAATAAAATACAATACTATGTATAAACTTCATGGTTAATAGTATATTCCAATACAAGGGCTACAATATCTTGACTTCCATTAAAAAAGAAAACATGAATCAAACTTGTACATAATTAGACAGGATATTTTGTTCCTGCATACTAAATTATCACATGGTGATTAGGATTGAATTTGAGAGAGTTGAAAAGAATATTATTCATTGGCAGAAGCTACAGATTGAAAATGCAAACACACAATGTAGCATAAGCTATAGCTAGGTGGGCCGGTTGTTAGAAAAATAATACAGAAATAATATTCACAATTAATGGAGCACTAAGACATGGTAATCAACAAGAATAGAAAGATAACAGAGGGCAAAAAGATCACAAACCGATACGAGCAAATTAACTACTATAGTAAGAAACTTTATACTTGCTAGTCCCAAGGAAAATACTCAAGAGACTACAAACTCGAATTGTAACGATTCGGCCGGTCGTTTTGAATATTACAACCTTATTCCTCCATTTACTGCTCAATGTATGCTTTACAGTTGTTATGTGACTAAACAGGGTGATTAGTTTGGGTCTAGTGAGGTTTTGGAATAAATTGAAACGCTTAATTTCAAGGTTTAAAGCTTAAGTTAAAATAATAACCAGATATCGACTTATGTGTAAACGACCCCGGAATAGAGTTTTGATGATTCCAATAGTTTTGTATGCTGATTGTGGACTTAGGAGCGTTTCCCAAAAATTATTTGGAAGTCCGTAGTTAAATTGGGCATAAAATGGCTAAAATAGAAATTTAAGTTTGAAAGTTTGATCGGGGAGTTGACTTTTTGATATTGGAGTGAGAATCCAGTTCTGAAATTTTATAGCTCCGTTATGTCATTTATGACTTGTGTGCAAACTTTGAGGTTAATCGGAATTCAATTGATTGGTTTCGGCATCGAATGTAGAAGTTAGAATTCATTAGTTTCCGTTAAGCTTGAATTGGGTGTGATTGGTGATTTTAGCATTGTTTAATGCGATTTGAGATTTCGACTAAGTTCGTATGAGGTTTTAGGACTGTCGGTGTATTTGGTTGAGGTCCCGGAAGCCTCGGGTAAGTTTCAGATGGTTAACGGATCAAAATTTGGACTTAAACAACTGCTGGAATTTTCTGATGCCTGTGTTTGGTTTCCTTCTTCGCGTCCGCGAAGGGGAATTTGAGGCAGGCAAGATTTTCTCTTCGCGTTTGCGAGTGGGCTTTCACGTTCGCGAAGAGGAGCTGGCGGCAGGCGAGGTTGTCACGACCCCAAATCCAACTAGTCGTGATGACACCTAATCCAACCCGCTAGGTAAGCCAGTTATCAACTATGCAATTCCAATAAAGTTTAGCAAGGCAATTAAGTAAAAGAAAATATCTAAATCTTATACATTCCCCAAGGACTGGTAGTACAAATCATGAGTTTCTAAGATTAGAATTTACAAAGCTGGTATGAAATAAATACATCATCAGTTCGAAAAGTACATAAATAGATTTTTATAAATCTAAGGCTACCATGAACAAGAGGCAGCTACAATCGGAACGAAGGCACGTCTTCAATTCCAGCGCCCATCGATCACAGCAACATCAGCAACCAACATCTGCACGCAAGGTACAGAAGGGTAGTATGAGTACAACCGGTCCCATGTACTCAATTAGTAACAAACCAGGCCTTAGGTTGAAAGTAGTGACGAGCTGGAACAAAGGTCGGGTCCAACACCAATAGCCAACAACAGTCCATAACAACATAAAGAAAGTAATAAAAGAAGTAACTCAGAGATAAAATGCTTAGCTTAATCATGATTTCTGAAAACAATTCTGCCTTTCAAGTGTATCAGTGGAAACACAAGTCGTTTACTGAAGTTGCCAAAAATATGAGTAAGTTTGAAAATAGTAATGTTCCCAAAACTCCTTCCAAGAATATATAAGATGTTTCATCTTTTTTCCAGATAGACAGTGTAAAATGCGTCACTATGCCCATATTTGTCACGAACCAATTCTGGTTTAGGCCGTGATGGCGCCCAACACCGTTGCTAGGTAAGCCGATAGTGGACAATCTAATGATTTCTGTTTTTAATAAGTTTTTCAAATAGCTAAATTTTCTTAAATTTTAAAAAATTTAACAAATAACAGAATGTAAAGTGAGCAAAACAAAATCAGTTAAATGAAATCATAACCGTAGAAATACAACCTAATAAATATAAGTCTACTAGTGTGTGCCAAGACCCAGTGTCACAAGTATATGTGCTAGTAGTAGAATATACAAAATAATTCTGATCTATTGCCTGAAATGGAATAGACAGAACAAATAAATAAAAGAAAGACTCCGGCTGCTGCAGAACGGCTCGGAAGGGTAGCTCACCTTATAGTCTCGTAGCGGGGATCAAATATGCGCACCGAACTGGTAACCAGATGTACTTGCCTCAGTTCCTGCACAGTCAAGTGCACAAATATAGCATGATTACATAAACAACATGTACCCAGTAAGTATCTAGTCTAATCTCGAAGAAGTAGTGACGAGTGGTCGACTTTGACACTTACTATGGGCCAACAATGATATATCAAATTTTATACTAAGCATGGATTTCATGAACAATACTGAAAGCTCAAATATCAGGAAATAATAAATGCTTCTTTCACAAATATTAAATCCCAAGTTTAGTTTCATTATTTAACAACTTGTATTTCAAGGCATTTTAAGCAATATAAATCATGAATAGTTCCAAAGATTTTCATGCGCATATTATGTTGAGGTCATACGGCCCGATCTAACATAATATTTAAACTGTGCACTGCCAAGGCTCGAACGACACGAACCATAGATGTATCTGCTACCGAGGCGTTCGACCCGATCCACAAATAAAAAACATTTCAAATAACACACAAATTCTTATTTGTATTCAAGTGTTCCATTCGCAATTTTAAGTAAGTGAATTTAACCTTTTACAATTCTTTTATCAACTTCCAATATGACTTAAGCAATTAAATCAACAAGTAGGAGTGCAAACATTTCAAGTATAGCATGGTATGGGTCCTAGACTACCCAGACAATAGCATAATTAGTAGCTATGTACGGGCTCTTGTCACCTCGTACGTACGTACGTAGCCCCCACACGTAGGAGAACATATTAGTTATAATTTACCTATGTGGTAAATTCCCTCTTACAAGGTTAGAAAAGAGACTACCCTCGTCTCAAGGCCTACTTTTCGGTCCAAGGTCGTGCTTAAACCTCCAAATTAATTGCCAAACGACTTGAAACTAGTCAAATATTATATAAATTAATCAATTTATGTTCAAAAGTTCATATCCCAACTATCAAAGTGATTACCCAATTCTAAATGCAAGATATCTAAAATTCACCTCTAGGCCCACGTGCCTAATGTACATAAATATTTGAAGAAAGTCGTTACCCATACCTTTAGGAACATAAATATATGATTTTCACTAAGTTCTATAACCATTTTCGTGGTAAAATCTTATTGTTTAATCAAAGCCTAAGTTTTTCATCTAAATCCATGATTCCTACAAATTTTTATGTTACACTCCACCCATAATCTATGTATTAAACTCACATTAGGTAGGAATTACTTACCTTACAAAGCTAGGTCGAAATCCCTTCCTTAAAAGCTCTCAAATCGTCCAACAGTGTAATAAATGACCCCCAAAAATGCCTAAGTCCTGTTTTAAAACTTCACTCCCAGCTGCCTCCTTCTTCGCCAACACGGAAGGCTCCTCGTGTTCGCGAAGGCAAATGGATCTAGTCCCCAGAGACAACACATCGCGAACGCGGAGGCTGGCTTGGCGTACCTTTCGCGAATGTGAGGGCTGCTCCGCGAACGCAAAGAACAATCAGCGGCCCAAGCCCAACCCAGACTCCTCTACGCGAACGCGAGTCACCTCATGTGAACGCGAAGGTCACCGGTCCCAGACCTTCATAAAAGCTGACTAGCTATCGCGAACGTGTATCACAAAATCCCCCAGCCCCAATTCCTTCTACGCGAACGCGAGAGGCCTTTCGCGTTCGCAAAGAAGGAAACCAAAACTGGAATTTTCAGGTTTTTCTAACTTTGCTCCGAGGGGTCCGAAACTCACCCGAGCCACTCGGGACCCCGTCTAAAGGTACCAACAAGCCTGAAAACATGATACGGACCTGCTCGAACTCTCAAAGCGCGAAAATGAATAACGGAACTAAGAATCGCACCCCAAAACCAAAATTGATTCAAAATATGAACTTCAAATTTTCCAAATTACTCCGAATGCGCTGAATCATACTTAGACTACTCGGAATGACACCAAATTTTGCGTGCAAGTCTTAAATCACATTACGGAACTATTTCGGATCTCAGAATTCCGTTAGGACCGTGATAGCACCAAAACCCACTCCAAACCAAATTTAAAGAGCTTCTAAAACCTTTAAAGAACCAACTTTTACTATTAGGCGCCAAAACGCTCCCGGGTCATCCAAAACCCGATCCGAACATACGCCCAAGTAAGAAATCATCATACAAACCTATTGGAACCCTCATATCCTGATTACGAGGTTGTTTACTCAAAATGTTGACCAAAGTCAAACTCTACCTTTTTAGCCAACCTTAAGGAACCAAGTGTTCCGATTTCAACCCGAACCCATCCAAATCCCGAACTAACCATCCCGCAAGTCATAAAACAGTAAAAGCATGTATGGGAAGTCTTATTTAGAGGAACGATGTTTTAGAAAGTAAAATGACCGGTCGGGTTGTTATATTCTCCACCTCTTAAACAAACGTTCGTCCTCGAACGGGCTTAGATTCATACCTAAAGTGCTGAATAATTGTGGATATCTGCTCCGTATGTTCTCCTCGGACTCCCAGGTCGCCTTCTCGACTGGTTGGCCCCTCCACTAAGTGTTTATCGCGGTAATCCTCTTGGATCTCAACTGGTGATCTTGCCTATCAACAATGGCAACTGGCTCCTCTTCTTCCCCCCAGACTCTCATCTAACTGAATCATGCTGAAGTCTAACAAATGATACCTTCGGAGCATCGACACATGGAAAATCGGGTGAAATCCCGATAGACTGGGAGGCAAAGCAAGCTCATAAGCAACCTTCCCAACTCGCCTCAACACCTCAAATGGGCCTATAAACCTTGGGCTCAACTTGCTCTTCTTTTCGAATCTCATAATCCCCTTCATTAGTGAAACTTTCAAGAGAACCTTCTCGCCTACCATAAATGATAAATCACGCGCCTTCTGATCCGCGTAACTCTTCTGTCAGGACTAAGCAGTGCAAAGCCGCTGCTGAATCAACTTTAGCTTTTGCAAGGCATCCTTCACCAAATCAGTCCCATACAACCTAGCCTTGCCGGGATCAATCCACCCAATGGGAGAACGACACCATCGACCATATAAAGCCTCTAATGGAGCCATCTTGATGCTAGACTGATAGTTGTTGTTGTAAGCAAACTCGGCCAAAGGCAAGAATCGATCCCACTACCCTCTAAAGTCAATCACACATGCTCTGAGCATGTCCTCTAATATCTGAACTGTCCGCTCTGATTGACCATTGGTCTGCTGATGAAATGCTGTGCTGAGCTCTACGCGGGTCCTCAACTCACTCTGTACCGCTCTCCAGAAATGTGATGTAAACTGAGGACCTCTGTCTGAAATGATGGAAACGGGCACACCATGCAGCCAAACTATCTCCTGGATATAAATGTGGGCCAATCTTTTCGACGTATATGTAGTCATCACAGGAATAAAGTGTGCCGACTTGGTCAATCTATCTACAATGACCCAAACTGCATCAAATCTCTGCAAAGTTCGCGGCAACCAAACTACGAAGTCCATAGTGATGCGATCCCACTTTCACTCAGGTATAGTCATCTGGTGGAGTAGGCCTCCAGGCCTCTGGTGCTCATACTTAACCTACTAGCAATTTAAGCATCCAGCTACATACTCAACTATTCCCTTCTTCAGTCGCTGCCATCAATAATGCTGCTTCAGGTCGCGATACATCGTCGTAGCTCTTGGGTGAATTGAATATTGGGAACTGTGTGCCTCCTCTAGGATCCTCTTCCTCAAGCCATCGACATTAGGAACACATAAACGACCCTAGAGTCACAGAACACCATCCTCGCCAATAGAAACCTCCTTGGCACCACCCTATAGTACCGTCTCTCTAAGAACCGTCAAGTGCGGATCATCAAAATGTCAAGCCTTGATCTGCTCAAATAGTAAAGACTAGGTAACGAAGCATGCAAGAACTCGGTTGGGCTCCAAAATATAAAACCTAACGAGTTTGTTAGCCAAGGACCGAATGCCCAAGTCTAGTGGCCTCTCCTCTGCTGAAATGAATGCCAAGATACCCATACTCTCTGCCTTTCTGTTCAAGGGATCCGCGACCACATTTGCCTTTCCTAGATGATAAAGAATAGTGATGTCATAATCCTTCAGTAACTTAAGCCATCTGCGCTGTCTGAAATTGAGATCCATTTGCTTGAATAAATGTTGCAAGCTGCGATGATCAATGTAAACCTGACAGGACACCCCATAAAGGTAATGCCTCCAGATCTGAAGAGCATGAACTATCACGGCTAACTCTGGGTCGTGCAGATGGTAATTCCTCTCATGAATCTTCAGCTGACGCGAAGCATATGCAATAACTCGCCCCTCTTGCATCAATTAACAACCCAGACCAACGCGTGAAGCGTCGCAATAAACTGTATACATCCCCAAACCGGAAGGCAACACTAGAACCAGTGTTGTAGTCAAAGCTGTCTTAAGCTTCTAAAAGCTCGCCTCACAATCCGCGGACCAACGGAATGGATCCACCTTCTGGGTCAATCTAGTCAAAGGTGCTGCAATAGATGAAAAGCCCTTCACAAACCTGTGATAATAACTTGCTAATCCCAAGAAAAGCTTGATCTCAGTCGCCGAAGTGGGACGAGGCAAACTCTAAACTGCCTCAATCTTCTTGGGATCCACCTTGATACCCTCGCCTGATACCACATGCCCCAAGAATGCCACGGAATCTAACCAAAACTCACACTTGGAGAACTTAGCATGTAGTTTCTGTTCCCGCAAGGTCTGAAGCACTACTCTCAAATGTTGTTCGCGCTCCTCCATGCTACGTGAGTAAATCAAGATGTCATCAATGAAGACAATAACGAAGGAATCAATATAAGGCCTGAACACCCTGTTCATCAAATCCATAAACACCGCTAGGGCATTGGTAAAATCGAAAGACACCACTAGAAACTCATAATGTCCATATCTTGTACGGAAGGCATTCTTCGGAACATCTGAGTACCGAATCTTCAACTGATGGGGCCCCAATCTCAAGTCAATCTTAGAACACACCCTAACACCCTGCAACTGGTCAAACAAATCATCAATACGCGGCAACGGGTACTTGTTCTTAATGGTGACTTTGTTCAACTGGTGGTAATCAATGCACATCCGCATAGTCCCATCTTTCTTCTTTACAAATAATACAGGTGCACCCTAAGGTGATACACTCGGTCTGACGAACCCCTTTGCTAGCAACTCCTCAAGCCGTTCCTTCAACTCCTTCAATTCTTTCAGAGCCACACGGTATGGTGGTATAGATATAGGCTGAGTGCCTGGAGCCAAGTCAATAAAGAAATCAATATCACGATCTGGTGGCATGCTTGGAATATCAGAAGAAAATACATTGGATAACTCTCGGACTACCAGTACTGAATCAATCACCGGAGACTCCGCCATAGTATCCCGAAGATAAGCTAGATAAGCCAAACAACTCTTCTCGACAATATGTCAAGCCTTCAGAAAAGAGATGACCCGACTAGATGTACTGACAGATGAACCCTTCCACTCTAACCTCAGCAACTCTAGCATCACTAAGGTAACAATCTTGGAATGGAAATCAAGGATAGTGTGATATGGGGATAGCTAGTCCATGCCTAGGATGACCTCAAAGTCGGTCATATCAAGAAATAGAAGATCTGCTCTAGTCTCATATCCACAAAATATAACCACACAGGACCGATAAATCCGATCCACAACAACAGAATCCACAGGAGTGGACACATAAACAAGAGTACCCAAGGACTCACGAGGAATATCCAAAAAATGAGCAAACAGGGATGACACATACGAATAGGTATATCATGGATCAAATAATACTGAAGCATCCCTACCACAGACAAAGATAATACCTGTGATCACGGCATCTAAGGCCACTATATCTGGCCTGGCCGGAAAAGCATAAAATCTGGCTGGAGCGCCACCTAGTTGGCCTCTGCCTGCCTAACCTCCACCTCTAGGATGACCTCTACCCACTTGCCCTCCGCCTCTGGCTATCCCGATGGCTGGTCCAGCTACTGGAGCTGTAATTATGGGCTGCTGGCCCTACTGCACTGCCTTGCCCCCGAAGCCTGGGGAAACATCTCCGCAGATGACTAAGATCTCCACACTCAAAACAACCTCTCGGCACGGTGATCTGCTGCCCTGAAGTTTGACCCTGATGGCTTGAATACCAACCGGAAGAACCTTGAATAGCTGATAGGCGATATGAACTCTCTGGTATGGCACTGAAGTAAGCCGTAGAAGAACCCTGATGACCGGAATACCTACATGAAGGACCCTGAACAGATGGCGGTCGGTAAGAACTCTCCTACATAGCACTGAAATATGGTCGCACTGGAGAACCCTATGGAGGCGGCGGTGCTGGATATGGGGGCTACTGGGGTGACCTCTCCTGAACTGAACTCCCCAGAGTAACAGACCCTATTGTCTTACTACATCTGTTCCCTACCCCTCTGACGATAGCCCTCGATCCTCCGAGCAAGCTTCACTACTAGCTGCTAGGAAGTCCCCTTCTCCACCTCTCGAGCCATACTAGCCTGAATACTTGAGTGCAACCCTGCAACAAACCTCCGCAATTGCTCCGCCTCAGTAGAGAGTATCATGAGTGCATGGAGATACAACTCAGAGATTCGTGCCTCAAAATCGATCACGGACATCTGACCCTGCTAGAGCTGCTCAAACTGGAATCACAACTCTTCCCTCTGAGAGGGTGGAATATACCTATCCAAGAATAGGTGTGTGAACTGGTCCCAAGTCATGGGAGGAGAATCTGCTGGTTTACCAAGGAGATAAGACTGCCACCACTTACATGCTCTACCCTCCAACTGAAAGGTAGTGAAATCCACCCCGTGGAACTCCAATATCCTCATGTTGTACAGTTTGTCTCTACACCTATCAATACAGTCTTGAGGATCCTCGTGTTGCTCACCCCCAGAGGCCGGAGGGTGAACCCTAGTCTATCTGTCTAAAAGCTTATGTGGCTCGCTGACCGCAGCTAGTCTAGGCTCAGGTACAATTACTACGACTGGCTGGGCTCCGCCTGCGGGGAGAGTGCCCGGGGTATGATATACAGCGGTTGCATGCCCAGGAGCCTGAGCGTTAAGGGTTTGTGCTCCCCTTCCTGCCTGAGAGGTGGAGGGGTCCGCTGGAAATAAACCAGCTTGAGTCATAGTGTCCATATATTGCAGCATACGGCCCATGACCTCCTGAAAGCCCGGTGCTAACATGCAATCTACCGGGGATGGCTCTGCTGCGGGAACCTCGCCCTGCTCGTCAATGATGGGATCCTCCACTGGATCCGCTGCTGGTGCAATTGGGGAAGCTTTGGACATCCTCGTCCCCTACCTCGGGCCGGTGCCCTCCCCTGGCCCCAGCCTCGGCCTCTAGCAATGGGGGAGCAACACCTCTCGGGTCTGGAGTGTCCGTCGTACGCGTTATCACCATATATGAGAGAATGAGAGAAATGAACTTAGTATACCATCAACTGCATGATAGGAGATGAATAAAGAGTAGTTTCCTAGCACCCTATAGCCTCTCGAAGATAAGCACAGACGTCTCTGCACCGACCCGCAAGACTCTGTTAGGTATGCCCATAACTTGTGAGACCTACGTGAATCTAGTACTGTGATACCATGTTTTCAAGACCCAATTCTGGTTTAGGCCATGATAGAGCCCAACACCGTTACTAGGCAAGTCGACATGGACAATCTAGTGATTTCCATTTTTAATAAGTTTTTCAAACACCTAACTTTCCTTAAATTTGAAAAAAATTTAACAAATTACGAAATTTAAAATGAGCAAGACGAAAGCAGCTAAATGAAATCATAACCGTAGAAATACAACCCAAACATCATAAGTCTACTAGTGTGTGTCAAGACCCGGTGTCACAAGTATATGGGCTACTAGTAGAATATACAAAAGAATTCTAATCTACTGCCTGGAATGGAATAGACAGAACAAATAAACAAAAGAAAGACTTCCGCTGCTACAGAACGGCTCGGAAAGGCAACTCACCGTATATTCTCGTAGCGGGGATCAAATATGTGCACCGAACTGGTAACCAGATGTACCTGCCTCAGATCCTGCACAGTCAAATGCAAAAGTGTAGCGTGACTACATAAACAACATGTACCCGTAAGTATTCATTCTAACCTCAAAGAAGTAATGACGAGGGGTCAACTTTGACACTTACTATGGGCCAACAATGATATATCAAATTTTATACTAAGCATGGATTTCATGAACAATACTGAAAGATCAAATATCAGGAAATAGTAAATTCTTCTTTCGCAAATATTAAATCCCAACTTTAGTTTCATTATTTAACAGGTCGTATTTCAAGGCATTTTAAGTAATGTATATCATGAATAGTTCCAAAGATTTTCATGCGCATATTATGTCGAGGTCGTACAACCCGATCAAAGATAATATTTAAACTGTGCACTGCCGAGGGTCGAACGGCACAAACCATAGATGCATCTATCTGCTACCGAGGCATTCGGCCCGCTCCACAAATAAAAAACATTTCAAATAACATATAAATTCTCATTTATAGTCAAGTGTTCTTTTCGCAACTTTAAGTAAGTGAATTTAACCTTTTACAATTCTTTTATCAACTTCCAACATGACTTAAGCAATTAAATCAACAAGTAGGAGTGCAAACATTTCAAGTATAGCATGGTATGGGTCCTAAACTACCCGGACAATAGCATAATTAGTAGCTACGTACGGACTCTAATCACCTCGTACGTACATACGTAGCCCCCACACGTAGGAGCACATATTAGTTATAATTTACCTATGGGGTAAATTCCCTCTTACAAGGTTAGAAAAAAGACTTACCTCATCTCAAGGCCTACTTTCCGGTCCAAGGTCGTGCTCAAACCTCCAAATTCGGAGCTAAACGACTCGAAACTAGTCAAATATTATATAAATTAATCAATTTATGCTCAAAAGTTCATATCCCAACAATCAAAGTTATTACCCAACTCTAAATGCAAGATTCCTGAAATTCACCCGGGCCCACGTGCCCGGATTTCGAAAATTAAGAAAGTCGTTACCCATACTCTTAGGAACATAAACATATGATTTTCACTAAGTTCTATAACCATTATTATGGTAAAATCGCATTTTTATTAAGACCTAGGTTTTTTATCTAAACCCATGATTCTTATATATTTGCATATTAAAATGCACCCATAATCTATGTATTAAACTCACATTAGGTACGAATTACTTACCTTACAAAGCTAGGTCGAAATTCCCTCCTTAAAAGCTCGAAAATCATCCAAGAGTGTAATAAATGACCCCCAAAAACGCCTAAGTCCCATTTTAAAACTTCACTGCCTAGTTGCCTCCTTCTTCGCGAATGCGGAAGGGTCCTCGCTTTCGCGAAGGCAAACGTATCTGGCCCTTGGAGACAACACATCGCGAATGCGTCCAAGGCATCACGAACGCGGAGGCTGGATTGGCCTACCCTTCGCGAATGTGAGGGCTTCTCCGCGAATGCGAAAAACAATCTGTGGCCCAAGCGCAACCCAGAATCTTCTACGCGAACGCGAGTTGCCTCACGCGAACGAGTGTCGCCTCACGCGAACGTAAAGGTCACTGGTCCCATACCTTCGCGAATGCGGACTACCTATGGCAAATGCGTAGCATAAATTCCCCCAGCCCCAATTCCTGTTAAGCGAATGCTAGAGGCCTTCCGCGTTTGCGAAGAAGAAAACCATAACTCGAATTTTCTTATTTTTCTAACTTTGCTCCGAGGGGTCCGAAACTCACCCGGCCTACTCGGGACTCCGTCTAAAGGAACTAACAAGTCCAAAAACATGATACGAACCTGTTCGAACTCTCAAAATGCGACAATCAACAATGGAACTAAGAATCGCACCCCAAAACCAAATTGAATCAAAATATGAACTTCAAGTTTTCCAAATTGCTCCGAATACGCTGAATCATACTTAGACTATTTGGAATGACACCAAATTTTGTGTGCAAGTCTTAAATAATATTACAGAACTATTACCGATCTCGGAATTCCATTCGGACATCGATATCCCCAAAACCCACTCCAAACCAAATTTAAAGAACTTCTGAAACCTTCAAAGAACCAACTTTCACTATTAGGCGCCAAAACGCTCTCGAGTAATCCAAAACCTGATCCGAACATACGCCCAAGTTTTAAATCATCATACAAACCTATTGGAACCGTCAAATCCCGATTCTGAGGTCGTTTACTCAAAATATTGACCGAAGTGAAACTTGCCCTTTTTAGCCAACCTTAATGAACCAAGTGTTCCGATTTTAACCCGAACCCTTCCAAATCCCGAATTAACCATCCCGCAAGTCATAAAAAAATAAAATCACGTACGGTAAGTCTTATTTAGGGGAAAAGGGTTCTAGAAAGTAAAACGACCGGTCGGGTCGTTACATATATCAATATGTGTGAGAAGTCGTGAATGACGTGATACCACACAACATGAGGAAACTACATCTCTATGAATGTATGTCATGTGTGCATGTCAATTCAATGTATCTCAGACATGAACTCATGTACTCGAACTCTCAGAGTACTCAATCTCACTGTCTCACACTTTACACTCACCATGCTCAATCACTCAATACTGTATATGGCCAATCCAGCCCAGGGAAGATCTATCCCGGAATATATACATTAACTGACCATCAGTCACTCAGTACTAAGTAGGGCCAATCCAACTCGTGGGGAAGATCCATCCCCAGGTATAAATGCTTCGGACAAGATTCATGTCCATGGAAGATCCACCTCTCAATATAAATCAACCGCGCTCACAGGGGGTGTGTGCAGACTCCGAAGGGGCTCCTTCAGCTCAAGCGCTAAAATCCACACGGACAACTCACGTGCTATAGTATCAATATCTTAAAATCAGGCCCTCGACCTCACTCAGTCATCAACCTCTCCAGTCTCTCGGGCTCACAATGACATGAACTAGCCCAAAATGATGATATGATGTATCAATAAATAACAACAGAGACTGAGATATGATATGCAATGAATGAATATGACCGAGTATGACATTGCAATGTAAGCAAATAACTCAACATCAGTAATGACCTCAGTGGGTCCCAACAGAATAAGCATGTAGCTTAGACATGGTTCATAACATGAATCACAGCTCGATAACTCTAGTACGTAGAGATTTCATGATTACAGATAAGTTCACAGGGTGCACGCCCACACGCCCATCACCTAGCATGTACGTCACCTCAACACCAAACACATAACACGTATAGTCAGGGTTCATACCCTCATCTCCAAGATTTGCAGAGTTACTTACCTCGAACAAGACGAATTCAATGTCGGGCAAGCTAATCAATACACCGAAAATTCCATTCTGCGTATATCAACCTTCGAACGCCTTCATATCTCCTAAATTCCATGCCAAATGATACGAAACTAATCAAACAACGTGCAAATTAATCACAATATACTCCAATGCTTGCAATTTAACAATTTATAAAAATTCCTAACTCCGCTCGAAAAATTGATAGTGGGGACCACTCTCGGAATTCGAAAACTCACAAAATCTGACAACCCATTCAATTACGAGTTCAACCATACTAATTTCACTCAAATCCGACTCTGAATTGGTATTCAAAACTCGAAAATTCGTTTTATGAAATTATAGAAATTTCCTTCGATTTCTCTTGAAGATTCGATAATCATACACCAAAAATAAATATTAATTCATGAAATATAATCACAAGGGAGTCAAAAACACTTACCCCAAGTTGTGTGAAAATATTCCTCTCCAAAGTCGCCCAAACTGAGCTCCAAAATCCGAAAATGGATAAAAATGTTGAAACCTCGAATATAAGGCATTCTGCCTAGCGTTTCCGCATTTGCGGACACTAGGTCGCATCTGCGACCATCGCTTTTACATAACAAGATCACATATGGGAGATATCCTTGGCCAGCAGTGATCGCTTCTGCGATGTCCAGGAGTGCTTCTGCACAGGTTCCTTCACATCTGTGATTCCTTTCGCTTCTGCAATCAATATCACCGCTTCTGCGGTCGCACTTCTGCACGCAAAATTTCGCATCTACGGCTCCTGACCAGCAGTATTCAGTCCGCTTCTGCGAAGGGCTGCTCGCTTCTGTCGGCCGCACCTGCGGTTCCTTATGCGTAGGTGCGAAGACACCAGCAACAGAAAAATTTCAGCATTTTCTTAAGTCCGAATTTGATCCGTTAATCATCCAAAAGTCACCTGAGGCCCCCGGGACCTCAACCAAATATGCCAACAAGTTTCAAAACATATTACGGACCTACTCGAGGCGTCAAATCACATATAACATTGTCGAAATTACAAAATGCACCTCGAATCGAACTTATAAATTTTCTAAATTTCCAAATTCTATATCTTGTGCCGAAACAATCCGGAATGACTTCAATTTTTTCGTACAAGTTATAAATGACATAACAAAACTACTAAAATTTTTGGAATCATAATCAGGACTCGATATCATAAATGTCAACTTACGGTCAAACTTTCTAACCTTCAATTTCTTACTTTCGCCATTTCAAGTCAAACTCAACTACATATATCAAAATAAATATCTAGACACACTCCTAAGTCCGAAATCACCATACAGAGCTATTGGAACCCTCAAAACTTAATTTCTAAGTCATTTGCATAAAATTCAAACTCCGATCAACCCTCTTCATTTAAGCTTCCAACATGAAATTCATTATTTTGAACTAATCCCGAAATACATACAAATTAAAACCGATGATTCACACACGTCATAAAACATCATATGAAGCTATTTAAGACTTCAAATAGTTGAAAAGATCATAAAAATTCGAAATGACAAGTTGGGTCGTTACATAGTTTTTTCATTGCATTCGCGATTAGGTATCGCGTTCGCGAAAGGGAAAATGGCTGGTGAGGATTTTAGCCTTTGCGTTCGTGAAGGGAAGCCCGCATTCGAGAAGGTTCTCCTGGTAAAGCATCGCATTCACGAGCTGTGACTCGCGTTCGTGAAGGGAAATATTTGGACTGCACAATTTTGTACTTCGCGAACGCGAGGGACCAGTCACGTTCGCGAAGAAGAGAGGTTTAGATAGAAAGTTTAAGTTCTTAAAATGGGGCTTTGGACTTCCATTTTTGACGAGCTCGGGAAGAGGTGATTTTCTGAATATTTTCAAGAAAAACAATGGGGTAAGTGTTATTAACTGAATATTGGTCAAATTACCCAAATCCATTGTTGTTTTTAACATTTAATCGGTGAATTAAGTCAGAAAATTTAGAAAACCCTCTTGGTTTAATTTAAATATTTGAGGGTCGAGTTGATGTTGGAATTTGGTAAAACTGGTATGGTTAGACTAGTAGTTAAATGGGCTTTTGAATTTTGTAACTTTTGTCGGGTTCCTAGACGTGGGCCCCACGGGCGATTTTTGAGTGATATTTTGGATTTTGATGAAGCATTTGTATTTTTATATGGAATTAATTCCTATAATTTTTATTGACTAAATCGGATTATTTGTGGCTATATTTGAGTCATTTAAAGGCCGATTCGCGAGGCAAAGGCATTGCAGAATTAAGAATTACACGGTGTGAGGTAAGTAACAGTTCTAAATTTGGTCCTGAGGGTATGAAACCCTGAATTATGTGTTATGTGATTGGTTTTGAGGTGCCGCACATGTTAGGTGATGGGTATGTGGGCGTGCACCATAGGAATTGTGACTTGGTCAATTCCATGGAACTTTATAGTTGAATAATCTGTTGATATCCGTACATTTTCCATATATTAGAGAAGTCGAACTATAAATCTTGTTTAAACCATGTGTTGATACTGTAGCGACCCACAGAGGTCGTGTATATGTTGAATTATCTGCTAAATTCATGTTTCATTCTCAGTCACAATTTTTACTCGCATATTACATCTCAGTCTCTCTTATTCATTATTGATGTATCATATCATTGTTATCAGGCTTCTTATCATGATTTTTGAGAGCCCGAGAGACTGGAGAGGTTGATGACTGAGTAAGGCCGATGGCCTAATTGTGAGGATATTTATGGGATCGGCTTGCATGCCGCAACATGTTTCATTGATTTATGCCATGATTGGCTTGTTATAGCGCTTGGGCTGAAGGAGTCCCTCCGGAGTCTGTACCCACCCCCAGTGAGTGCAGGTACCTACTGTGTTCGAGTGCCGAGTGCTGAGTGATTGAGAGGAATGAGTGACTGTTAGGAATGAGTAACTGCGAGGAAAGAGTGATTCTGGGGTTGGAGTGAACGGGAGGACTAAGTGAGTGTTACTCTGAGAGGATGCATTGATTTCATTATTATTGCATTTTAGTTGTCATATATCATACAGCAGTTGGAGCAGCATTTGTGGTAGAGGCCGGGACTGAGGTAGTGGTTGAGGTGTCACTCATACAGCAGTTGGAGCAGCACCTGTAGCAGCACCTGTAGCACCACCAGTTGCTCCAGATCAGGAGCTGATTCCAGATGTAGTTGAGCCTGCGGGACCAGCTCAGGCACCAGCTGTGCCCATTGAGATTCCAGGCCTACATAAGGCTTTGGCTCAGATTTGGACAATTTGCACTGGCCTTGCTCAGGTGGTTTCGGCTCAGGCCGCACTAGCCACTTCTCAGACCGGGAGAGGCACTCATACCCCTATTGCCCGTACTTTAGCGCAGGTAGTGCAGGGACTTCAGATACCTGGGGCACTCCCAGCCTAGGCAGTTGCAGCTGCTCAGGCCCCGGTAGTCCCTGTTATGGCAGACGATGAGAAGAAGAGACTTGAGATATTTGGGAGTCTTCAACATCCATCATTTAGTGGTACTGAGTTAGAGGATGCTCGGAGTTTTTTGGATAAGTGCCAGCGGATGCTTCGGATAGAGGGTATTCTGAAGACCAATGGGGTCTTGCTCACTACTTTTCAGTTTTCTTGGGTTGCCTTCAGATTGTGGGAGGCTTATGAGAGGTGCAAGATGATCGGTGCGGCACCAATTACATGGCAGTAGTGTTCCGTTCTCTTTTTGGAGAAGTTTGTGCCGCAGTCTCACAGAAAGGAGGTGCACAGACAGTTTGAGCAGTTATGTCAGATTGGCATGTCTGTGACGCAGTACAAGATGAGATTTTCTGAGTTGGCTCGTCATGCAGTTAGGTTGGTTCCCACTGATAGGTAAAGGATTAGGAGGTTCATTGATGGTCTCATATATCAGCTTCGGTTACTTATGACTCAGGAGAAGGTATCTGGTGCTACTTTTGATGAGATAGTTGACATTGTTCGGCAGATAGAGGTATTCTGTAGTCAGGAGAGTGGTGAGATGGAGGCCAAGAGGCCTCGTGGACCAGGCGATTTCTGTTGTGTTCCTTCAGGGGTTAGTTTTATCGTGGCAGGGGTCGTCCTTATAGGCACGCTTAGACGGATCATCCACTTTACTGTGGTGCATCATCCATCCAAGGTTTATATAGTTCTCATCAGGTTCAGCCATCTCTAGGTGCCCTTCCAGCCCAAAGTTTGTCTTGTGCCCCTTCAGTTCAGGGTTCATTTGCTCTGGGTGCTTCTAGTAGTTACTCTGGTTCTCGGGGCCCGATTCAGTCCGCACCACCACCAATACCTGGGAGCTTCTTTGAGTGCGGAGAGTTTGGGCATATGTGGAGGCAGTGTCCTCATCGCTCGGGAGTTCCAGTGCATCAGAAGAGTTAGACTACGACTTGAGCACCAGTTACTTCGCCACCCGCTCAGCCAGCTCGGGGTGGGGCTCAGTCAGCTAGGGGGAGATCGATCAGGTGGCGGTCAGGCCCAATTCAGATGCATTGATCACAGGTACTGTTTCAGTTTGCCACAGGGAGGCTTCTATATTATTTGACCTTGGTTCCACTTATTCGTATATATCATCGTAGTTTTCTCATTTCTGGATATGCCCCATGAGTCCTTAGTTTTACCTGTTCGTGTATCTACGCGGTGGGTGATACTCTTACTGTGGACTGTCTGTATCGGTCGTGTGCAGTAACTATTGGGGGATGGAGACTAGAGTTGATCTTTTATTGCACAGTATGGTTGATTTTGATGTAATTCTGGGTATGGATTGGTTGTCTCCATATTATGCTATTCTGGATTGTCACACAAAAACCGTGACATTAGCAATGCCAGGGCTGCCGAAATCGAATGGAGAGCTTCACTAGATTATCTTCCTAGTAGGGTAATATCCTATTTTGAAGGCCCAACGTATGGTTGGGAAAGGGTGTTTGTCATATTTGGCCTTTGTGAGAGATGTTGCTGCAAATACTCCTACTATTGATTCAGTACCGGTCGTGCGAGACTTTTCGGATATATTTCCTGCAGATCTGCCGAGTATGCTACCCGAAAGGGATATTGATTTTGGTATTTCCGGATGTATTTCCTTGTGGTGCACCAGTTTTGTTTGTGATAAATAAAGATGGTACTATGCGGATGTGCATTGATTATAGACAACTGAATAACGTTACAATCAACAACAAATATCCTTTTCCGTGTATTGATGATTTAATTGACCAACTTCAGGGACCGAAGGTATTCTCTCCAACATTGATTTGAGATCGAGGTATCACCAGTTGAAAATTCATGATTTGTATATTTTAAAGATGGCATTCAGGACCCGTTATGGTCACTATGAATTTCGCGTGACGTCTTTTGGGCTGACCAACGCCCCTGCAGCATTTATGCACTTGATGAATAGCGTATTCTAGCCGTATCTTGATTCATTTGTGATAATCGGCTTAATGTATGCATATTTTGATATATGTCGCCTCACATTTTGCTCATGTCTCGACAATTTGAGATGTTTAATATGATTATTTGTGCTAAATGTTGGTATTTCTATGTGTAGGAATTATTCGGATGCAATTTGGGACAAAAGGGCGCGAATTGGAGCAAAATCAGGACAAAATCGCAAAAATGGAAATTTGAGGGCCACAACCAGCGTGGGGCGCTGGCTGTGGCGCACTTTACAGAGACCAAAAAGTTTGAGCGCCAGGGCCAGCGCCCCACGCTGCCCTGGACGCTCAAGACGGGATATTTCCTTTTTCGACTAGGACTCGGTTATTTCGACCCCTAGACGCCCCCAACTCATATAAAAGCCAACCTAAACCTATTTTTGAGAGGAGGACGTGATTTAGAGAGAAGGGGGGAGGCGCAAAACACTCGAAAGCAAGGATTTGATCAATTCTTCCATCCCTTTCCTAGTATTCATTGATTTTATGTTTGAAAACATTATTTTTGATGATTGTATGAACATGAGTGGCTAAGAAACTTATTGTTCTAGGGTCATGGGTATACATGAATGTTGATGTTTGGAGTTTAATTTGACGAAGTTGATTTTATCATATGGGGTTGTTTATTTAATT
>AWOL01S0006013.1:109757-120024 GCA_000715115.1 Nicotiana otophora
ATTTGAGATGTTTAATATGATTATTTGTGCTAAATGTTGGTATTTCTATGTGTAGGAATTATTCGGATGCAATTTGGGACAAAAGGGCGCGAATTGGAGCAAAATCAGGACAAAATCGCAAAAATGGAAATTTGAGGGCCACAACCAGCGTGGGGCGCTGGCTGTGGCGCANTAATGGAAATTTGAGGGCCACAGCCAGCGTGGGGCGCTGGCTATGGTGCACTTTACAGAGACCAAAAAGTTTGAGCGCCAGGGCTAGCGCCCCACGCTGCCCTGGACGCTCAAGACGGGGAGTTTCCTTTTTCGACTAGGACTCGGTTATTTCGACCCCTAGACGCCCCCAACTCATATAAAAGACAACCTAAACCTATTTATGAAAGGAGGGACGTGATTTAGAGAGAAGGGGAAGGCGCAAAACACTCGAAAGCAAGGATTTGATCAATTCTTCCATCCCTTTCCTAGTATTCATTGATTTTATATTTGAAAATATTATTTTTGATGATTGTATGAACATGAGTGGCTAAGAAACTTATTGTTCTAGGGTCATGGGTATACATTAATGTTGATGTTTGGAGTTTAATTTGACGAAGTTGATTTTATCATATGGGGTTGTTTATTTAATTCTGTTTTTAATTATTTTGCTGAGTAGCTAACAGTGAAATACTATCTATGAATCTAGAGTTGAACTCGAAAGTGGGAACTCTAGATTGCATATAGAATTAAATAGAGTAAGTTCTTAAACCCGGGCATCGGGGAAAGGATTCGCAATTGGGATAGACATATACCTAATTGCCTTGCTCGGTTGCAATACAGGAATTGTAAAAGCGTTCTTGTTAATCTTAATTCCATAGACATATAGGTATTAAGTTATCTTGAATAGGCGACTAAGGGCTCGACAAATTCTTTTGAGTAATATCAACCTTGTCAACCAACAATCCAGATAAATCAATTAGTTATTTTAAGCTAAGAATGCAACATGATTGCTAGATAACCCGTGACCCTGGAATATTATCTCCCATTGATTGTTATTTAAAATTATTTAAGTGTTGTGTTGATTTCTAGTATTTCATTACTTGATAATCTTTAGGTAGTAAATTAGACAATTATCTATTTTATAAGAAATTGCTTGAATCAATAAGCTATTTGAGTTGAATTAGTCAAAAGTTAATCATAAGTCTTCGTGGGAACGATACTTTATTCACTACTTTATTACTTGACGATCACGTATACTTGCGTGAGTGTGTTTGGTCGCAACAATTTGTCATGGTATTTATTGATGATATCCTGGTGTACTCACGTATCTAGAAGGAGCATGCACATCACTTGGGTATTATATTACAGTGGCTGAGAGAGGAGAGACTATATGCCAAATTCTCTAAGTGTGAGTTCTAGCTTAGTTCGCTGGAATTCATAGGACACATAGTGTCCAGTGAAGGAATTAAGGTGGATCTGAAGAACATAGAGGAAGTTCAGAGTTGGCCCAGGCCATCTGTAGCTATGGAGATTCAAAGTTTTCTCAGTTTGGCCGGTTATTGTGGACGCTTTGTAGAGGATTTCTCGTCTATTGCATCGCCTGTGACTAAATTGACCTAAAAAGGTGCTCCATTCAAGTGGTCAAATGAATGTGAAGAGAGCTTTCAGAAGCTCAAGACGGCTTTGACTATAGCCCCAGTATTGGTGTTGCCTAGAAGTGCAGGGTCTTATACTTTGTATTGTGATGCGTCGTGCATTGGTCTCGGCGCAGTGCTAATCCAAGATGGTAGGGCGAGTGCCTATGCATACAGACAGTTAAAGGTACATGAGAAGAAATATCCGGTCCACGACCTTGAATTAGCAGCTATTGTTCATGCCTTGAAGATTTGGCGACATTATTTGTACGGTGTCCATTGTGAGGTTTATACCGACCATCAGAGTCTACAACATCTGTTTAAATAGAAGGATATTAATTTGCGGCAGCGGAGGTTGTTGGAGTTGCTTAAGGATTATGACATTACCATTCTCTATCATCCCAGAAAAGCTAATAGGGTGGCTGATGCCTTGAGTCGTAAGGCAGAGAGTTTGGACATCTTATCATACTTACCGGTAGTAGAGCGGCCTTTAGCCTTGGATATTTAGGCCTTGGCCAACCAGTTTGTCAGATAGGATATTTTCGAGTCGAGCAGAGTTTTGGCTTGTGTGGTTTCTCATTCTTCTCTTTATGATTGTATCAAAGAACATCAGTATGATGACCCCTATCTTCTTATCCTAAGGACACGGTTCAGCACGGTGATGCCAAGGAAGTCACTATTGGAGATGACGGTGTATTACGAATGCAGGGTAGGTTATGTGTGCCAAATGTAGATGGTTTACGTGGGTTGATTCTCCAGGAAGCTCACAGTTCGCGGTACTCCATTCATCTAGATGGCGCGAAGATGTATCAGGATTTGAGGCAGCACTATTGGTGGAGGCAAATGAAGAAATATATAGTTAGGTTTGTAGCTCGGTGTTTAAATTATCAATAGGTAAAGTATGAGAATCAGATACCCGGAGTATTGCTTCAGAGACTTGAAATTCTGGAATGTAATTGGGAGCGTATTACCATGGATTTCGTAGTTGGGCTCCCACGGACCTTGAGAATGTTTGATGTTGTTTGGGTAATAATAGATCGGTTGACCAAATCCGTGCATTTTATTCCAGTTAGTACTAATTATTCTTTGGAGCGGTTGGCTGAGATTTATATCCGTGAGATTAATCGCCTACACGGTGTTCCAGTGTCTATCAATTCAGATCGGGGAACGCAGTTTACATCACAGTTTTGGAGAGCAGTGCAGCAAGAAATTAGGCACACAGGTTCAGTTGAGTACAACATTTCACTCTCAGACGGACGGACAGTCCGAGAGCACTATTCAGATATTGGAAGATATGATGTGCGCTTGTGTCATGGATTTTGGAGGTTCTTGGGATCAGTTTCTGCCACTCGCGGAGTTTGCTTACAATAACAGCTACCAGTTGAGCATTTAGATGGCTCCGTATGAGGCTTTTTATGGGATATGGTGCCGGTCTCCATTGGGTTGGTTTGAGTTGGGTGAGGCTAGGCTATTAGGTACTGAATTGGTTCAGGATGTTTTGGAGAAGGTTAAATTGATTTAGGAGGAGCTTCGCACGGCGCAGTCTAGGCAGAAGAGTTATGCCAACAGGAAGGTCTGTGATGCTGCTTACATGGTTGGGGAGAAGTTTCTGCTCAAAATGTCACCCATGAAGGCTGTGTTGAGGTTCGGGAAGAAGGGAAAGTTGAGATCTCAGTATATTGGGCCTTTTGAGATACTTAAGAAGATTGGAGAGGTGGCGTATGAACTTGCTTTGCCACCTAGTCTATCAGGTGTTCATCCAGTGTTCCATGTATCCATGCTCCGGAAGTATGTCAGGGATATGTCTTATATTTTGGATTTCAGTACCATGCAGCTGGACGATAATTTGACGTATGATGTGGAGTCGGTCGCCATTTTAGACCGGCAGGTGTAAAACCTGAGGTCAAAGAGCATAGCGCCAGTAAAGGTACAGTGGAGAGGCCAGCCAGTCGGAGAGTCTACTTGGGAGATTGAGCAGGAGATGCGGAGAAACTATTCACACCTAGTTGAGACTCCAGATATAATTCTAAACCCGTTCGAGGACGAACGTTTGTTTAAGAAAGGGAGAATATAACAACTCGGCTAGTCATTTTGAGTATTACAACCCCGTTCCCCCACTTACTGCTCAATTTATGCTTTACAGTTGTTATGTGACTCGCCGGGGTGATTGGTTCGGGTCCGGTGAGGTTTTGGAATGAATTGGAATACTTAGTTCCAAGGTTTAAAGTTTAAGCTAAAATACTGACCGGATGTCGACTTATATGTAAACGGCCATAGAATACGGTTTAGATGATTCCAATAGCTCTGTATGGTTATTTTAGACTTAGGAGCGTGTCCGGATAATTATTTGGAAGTCCGTAGTGAAATTAGGCTTGAAATGGCTAAAATAGAAATTTAAGTTTGGAAGTTTGACTGGGGAGTTGACTTTTTGATATCGGAGTCAGAATCCAGTTCTAAAAATGTTATAGCTCTGTTATGTCATTTATGACTTGTAGGCAAAATTTGAGGTCAATCGTAATTGAATTGATAGGTTTCGGTATCGAATGTACAAGTTGGAATTCATTAGTTTTCGTTAAACTTGAATTAGGGTGTGATTGGTGATTTTAGCGTTGTTTGATGTGATTTGAGGTTTTGAATAAGTTTGTATGTGTAACGACCCGACCGGTCATTTTGATCTCCAATGCGTCGTTCGGCGGTTTGAGGCCTTGAGTAGTTTCACTTCACGTATTATGACTTGTGCGTGTGATCGGAATTTGATTTCGGGGAGTTCGGAGTTGATTTGGAAAGAAGATTCTAATTTCGGAAGCTTTAAGTTAGAGGAATTGACTAAAGTGTGATTTTTAAGTAAATGACCTCGGAATCGGGATTTGAAGGTTCCAACAGGTTTGTATGGTAATTTTGGACTTGGGCGTATGTCTGGATCGGGTTTTGGATGACCCGGGAGCGTTTCGGCGCCTATTGTGGAAGTTGGCATTTTTGGAAGAATTTCATAAATTTGAGTTGAAGTGCATTTCAATGATATCAACGTTCGTTTGAGATTCCGAGTCTGGGAATAGCTCTGTATGATGATTCCGATCTTAGAAGCGCATCCGGAAGTGGATTTGAAGGCACGTAGGTCATTTTAAGGTCATTTGGGCGAAAGTTGGAAATTTGGATAATTTTAAGAAGTTTGACTGGGAGTGGACTTTTTTATACGGGGTCGGATTCCGATTCTAGAAGTTGGAATACGTCCGTAATGTCGAATGTGACTTGTGTGTGAAATTTGAGATCAAACGGACATGATTTGATAGATTTCGTCATTGATTGTAGATGTTTGAAGTTTCAAAGTTCATTAAGTTTTAATTGGAGGGTGATTCGTGTTTTTAGCTTTGTTTGATGTGATTTAAAGGCTGGACTAAGTCCGTAATGTGTTTTGGGACGTGTTGGTATATTTGGTTGAGGTCCTGAGGGACTCAGGTGGATTCCGAATAGTTAACAGATCGAGTTTGGACTTGGAAGAAATGTTAAGGCAGCTGATATCTGGTGTAACCGCACCTGCAAGGTTTTGGCCGCAGGTGCGGAGCCGCAGAAGTGGCCAAGAGGGTCGCAGAAGCGGTTCTAGCTGGGGAAGGCTTGGACCGCAGATGCAGTCAAGTTAGAAACGGGACCGCACCTGTGCATGAAGAGCCGCAGAAGTGGACGCGCAGATGCGGGGATTGTTCGGCCGAGCTGGAGCGGCACCTGCGATGGAATTTCTGCAGGTGCGGCTGGTGTACCACAGATGCGAAAATTCGGGTTGGGCAGAATGTTTTTTTAAAGCGGGTTTTGGGTTCATTTCACCCATTTTTCATTTGGTTGGCGATTTGTGGAGCTCTTGGAAAGGAGATTTTCGTCATCTATATCAAGGTAAGTGATTCCCACCTATTGCAAATTAAATACTTGGAATAATATATGGATTTATACTTGAAAATTTGTTGAAATTTGGGATTTTGTAGAAACCCTAGAAAATAGTTATTTTAGGATTTTGACCACGAAATTGGAAATGAATTTTGGAATAAATCATATATTTGAGTTCGTGGTGTCATGGGTAAAGCTTATCTTCGAACATTTTTGGAATCCGGGCACGTAGGCCCGAGGGTGATTTTTAGCGGAGCTAGGAATTTGTTGTAAATTGAATTATAATGAGTATTAGACTATATATTTATAGGTTTTCACATTTATTGACTAGTTTTGGAGCGTTGAGCATTGGTTTGAGTTGTTGGAAGGGCTTGGGAGCCGGTTATGGAATTTCGAAGTGAGGTAAGTCTCCTTTCTAACATTGTAAGAGGGAATTAACCCCATAGGTGAATCAAATCATTAGGTGCTCCTATTTGTGGGGGCTACGTATGCACGAGGTGACGAGAGTCCGTGCATAGCTACTATTATGCTTATGTACGGGTAATCTAGGACCCATATCATGTTGTACTTGCGATGTTGTCCCCTACTTGTTAAATTAATTGTTTAAAACATTTAGAAACTCGATAAAGGAATTGTAAAAAGGTTAAACTTCATTTACTTGACCGTTAGATGGGAATTCAAAATTTTTGGAATATTTGCCCCTTAATAAATCTTGAATTGGTTGTTTAATGTGTTTTCTTTTGGTGGAGCGGGCCAAACGCCTCGGTAGGTTAAATATATGTATATATGGTTCGCGTCGTTCGACCCTCGACAGTGCACAATTTAAATATTTATGTTGGAGCGGGCCATACGACCTCGGCATGATTTGCGCATGATATATTTTTGGAATTGATAATAATTGATATTGCTTTCATTGGCCTGAAATAAAAAAATGTTAAATGACGAAAATAAATTTGGAAATTTCTTATGAACAAAAATATTGTTTACTTATTTTATGATATTGAGTTTACAGCCGTTCTAATTAATCCATGCTTAATTATATCATTGACATTATATTTCTAGCCCATAGTAAGTGTCGAAGTCGACCCCTCGTCTTTACTTCTTCGAGGTTAGGCGGGATACATACTGGGTATGTGTTGATTTACGTACTCATACTACACTTGTTGCATATTTTTGTGCAGGTGCATATATGTCTAGTGGCCTTGTGGGCACAGAGGTATAGTTATTGCAGGGACTTAACTGAGTTACATTCCACGTTACGAGTCCGTAGCCAGTAGAGTCTCCTTCAGAATATTTATATTTCTACTGTCCGAATTTATATTCCAGACAGATGTTGTATTTTATTTTACATTCCTAGTCGAGGCTCATGCACTTGTGACACCAGGTTTTGGAGTGATTATGGGCTGCACTGTATTGCAATTGTTGTAAAATATTATTATTCACACTGTAGATTCCATCTTTTACAGTTTAATTGAAGAAAAATATGATTTCTAAAATATTAAATGAGAACCAAATTAAGTATTTATTTTTGGCTTGCCTGATAGTGGTGTCCGACGCCATCACGACCTTTAATAGATTTTGGGTCGTGACAGTATGATGTTTTAGGACTTTTCGGTGTATTTGGTTGAGGTCTCGGAGGCCTCGAGTGAGTTTCGGATGGTTAACGGATCAAAATGTGGACTTAAACAACTGCTGGAATTTTCTGATGCATGTGTCTGGTTTCCTTCTTCACGTTCACAAGTGGGTTCTCGCATTCAAAAAGGAGAATTTGAGGTAGGCAAGAATTACTCTTCGTGTTCGCGAGTGGGGTTTCGTGTTCGCAGAGAGGAGCTGGTGGCAGGCATGGTTGTTCATCTCGTTCGCGAAAGGGAAAATGGCTGGTGAGGATATATGCATTCGCGTTCGCGAAGGTTCGCTGGTAAAGCATCGTGTTTGCGAGGTGTGACTCGCGTTCGCGAAGGGAAATATTTGGACAACACAATTTTATGCATCGCGAACGCAAGGAACCTATCGCGTTCGCGAAGAAGAGAGGTCTGGACAGAAAGTTTAAGTTATGAAAATGAGGCTTCGTCTCATTTTCTATTTTTGACGAATTGGAGCTCGATAAGAGGCGATGTTCGGGGGAGTTTCAAGGAAAACAACGGGGTAACTGTTCTTAACTCAATATTGGTCAAATTATCCGAATCCATAGTTATTTTTAACATTTAATCGGTGAATTAAGTTAGAAAATTTAGAAAACCCTCTTCGTTTAATATGAAGATTTGAGGGTCGAGTTGATGTCGGAATTTGGTAAAATTGGTATGGTTAGACTCGTGGTTGAATGGGATTTTGGATTTTGTAACTTTTGTCGGGTTCCAAGACGTGGCCCCCACCGGATTATATGTCATGTGATTGGTTTTGAGGTGACGCACATGCTAGGTGATGGGCGTGTGGGCGTGCACCGTAGGAATTGGGACTTGGTCAATTCCATGTAATTGTGTAGTTGAATAATCTGTTGATATCCGTACATTTTCCACGTATTAGAGAAATTGAACTATAAATCATGTTAAAACATTGTGTTGACATTGTAGGGACCCACATAGGTCGTGTATATGTTGAATTATCTGCTAAATTGTTGTTTCATACTCAGTCATGATTTTTACTCGCATACTATATATCAATCTCTCTTATTCATTATTGATGCATCATATCATTGCTATTGGGCCGCTTATCCTGATTTCTGAGAGCCCGAGAGACTGGAGAGGTTGATGACTCAGTGAGACTGAGGGCCTAATTGTGAGATTATTTATGGGATCGGGTTGCGCGCCGTAGCATGTTTTATTGATATATGCCATGATTGGCTAGTTATAGCGCTTGGGCTAAAGAAGCCCCTCCAAGGTCTGTACACACCCCCAGTGAGCGCAGGTACCTACTGAGTACGAGTGCCGAGTACTGAGTGATTGAGAGGAATGAGTGATTGTGAGGAATTAGTTGCTGTGAGGAAAGAGTGACTGTGAGGTTGGAGTGAATGGGAGGGCTGAGTGACTGTTACTCTGAGAGGATGCATTGATTTCATTATTGTTGCATTTTAGTTATCATATATCACTGTTTTGGAAATTTTGGAAAGACATTATCATCTGTTTCAATCGAAGTTGATATGAAATTACTGTGGAATTTTAAATGTTGAACATGAGAGCATGCCTATCCTTTTTGCGTTGAAAATTACTGTATTTGGACTTAGCTGTGAAGTTCGTCACTACTTTCAGTTTTTATTTATTATTGTTACTTACTGAGTTGGTTGTACTCATACTATACCCTGCACTTCGTGTGCAGATCCAGGTGATCTAAAACATAGTGGGTGTTGATTCTTTCGCACATTTGATTTTCCGTTGATTCAGAGGTAGTTGCCGTGTTTTGCAGACCTTGTCTCTCCTTCCCTATCTCCTTGTTTACTGTATTTGGTCTCAGACAATTATAGTTCGTGCTTTATAGACTTGTAATGTATAGATGCTCATGTACTCAGACTATTATAGACCGTGCTTTACAAGTACACAAAGGTATTACCGTACCAATTGATGTGATATATTGAATATATTTCTCACACCAGGAAAGTTAAATGAGGAATCACATTGTGACTTTTACTTGAAAGAATTATATTCGAAAGGTATTTACTTGAAAGAATTATATTCGAAAGATATTTACTTGAAAGAATTATATTTGAAGATATTTATTTGGATGAATTATATTCGTAAGATATTTATTTGAAGGAAGTATATTCGGGATACATTTAATTGTACAGATTACATTCTAAAGATTTTTATTTGAAAAACTTATAGATAAAAGATGTATATTTTGAAGGACTTGATTAATTGGATGTACTTGTGTTTATTATTCGTTTGAGAAATATTTATGGTGTTCTTGTTGCCTTGCTGTTTACATCACTAGGTGATTATGGTTTCTATCACTGCTATTTGTTTCCTATTATTTTTGTATACTATATTGCATAGGTTATTAGATTAGTGAGTGTCTTGACTGTACCTCGTCACTACTCCACCGAGGTTAGTCTTGATACTTACTGGGTACCGACCGTAGTGTACACATACTACACTTCTACATATTTTTGTACAGAGCTAGATATTGGAGATATCATATTCGAACAGAGATTAGAGTATGATCGCAAGGATTCAAGGTTGTCACGACCCGAAATTCCCGCCTTCGGATCGTGATGACGCCTAACATTTTACTTGCTAGGCAAGCCAACGTTAGAATAATATTATCCATTTTAAAACAATTTTTAAATTTATTAAAATGCGAAAGTAAAGTCTGAAATGCAGTGAATAATCCATAAAATAACGGTGTCTAAATACCATCCTACAATTTGGTGTCAGAAGTGCACGAGCTTCTAGAATAATACAAATAAAGGTCTGAATATAATAAAGCTGTCTGGAAATAAACACACAGCCAAAGTAAAGTAGACGGGAATTTCAGAACTGCGGATGCCGTGCAGTTATACCTCAAGTCTCCTCTGATAGCTGAAATCCGAGCAAGTCTATGGTACGCCGCTGGGACCAACTCCAAACTCTGCACAAGAAGTGCAGAGTGTAGTATCAGTACAGCCGACCCCATGTACTGGTAAGTGTTGAGCCTAACCTCGACGAAGTAGTGACGAGGCTAAGGCGGGTCACTTACATTAACATGTACACAATATTAGTAACAATAAACAATAATACAAATAAATCGAGTAACTCATTTATAATAATTGAAGCCAACTCAGCAGTCATAACCAATTATCATTTCCATCAATT